>JABVXV010000309.1:47215-65592 GCA_013365325.1 Dipetalonema caudispina | reverse complement strand
ATGATATGATAATCATCATTACGGCAAAGACAGTATGCATGTTACGATTTGAATGAAAGAAAGAAAGAAAGAAAAGAAAGAAAGAAAGAAAGGAAAGTTGAAGGATAGATAAAATACTTCAATGGATTGAAATATTTGAAGAGGAGGAAAAAAAAAAAAAAGTATCGTATTCGTCAATAAATATACATCATCATTTGGCTCTCATTTTCTTCCTGAAGGTCAGCAAAGGTCATCTATCTCTTGTTGTATAGTATTATGGTAATTGGATGATCGCTATCCGTGTTTCATTCATCATTAGAATAGGATAAATGTAAAATTATTCAGCTGATCGAAATGTATATTGCAATATATTGTAATATCCATAACAATCTTCTTATCAATAAATAATTGATAAGAATATGTTAAGTGATAAGCATAATAGTTATTGAAATGATAACAAAAAGAAAGGAAATTGATAATATATTTCTATGTATAAGTGTTATTTGATGAGTGAGTAGTAATATCAATAAAATGTTGCTAAATAAATGAAAATATTAATTAAAACGAATAATTATTATACTTGACATATCTTACGTCTTTTACGTGAATATATTGGCATACGTAAAAATCATAACAGATCATGAATTTAATTGTAATTATTGGAAAAAGATAAATATAAAGTAGAAAGAAAGATAATGAATAAGAAAAGAAACATTA
Organism: Dipetalonema caudispina; assembly: GCA_013365325.1. NCBI lineage: Eukaryota > Metazoa > Nematoda > Chromadorea > Rhabditida > Onchocercidae > Dipetalonema > Dipetalonema caudispina. The sequence continues at coordinate 64,896 of JABVXV010000309.1, read as the reverse complement.
AAGAAATGAGATGAGGATAAAGTAATGTCTGATTTCGTCAGAAGTATTTTTGTTAGGAAAGAGAAAGAGAGAGAGAGAGAGAAAGAGAGAAAAGACAGCTGACTGTTGAAATTTTTGCAAAGAATTTGTTAAAGTTGCTATGGATATTGAGAAGAGAAAGAAGATAGGATGGGGGGGGTATTGGGTGAAGAAAGGAATCTATTTCTCCGGCAAATGAAATGCGGCATTTTACTTGCTAAACCGGAATCGATTTTATCCATTTCATTCTCCAACATTAATATGCAAAAAGGAAAAGATAGAAAAAGTATATAGAGAAACGGAAGATGAAATAAGAAATAAAAGATGAAGGAGCAATTTCAATTTGTTTCCACTCTTTACTAAGTTTGAAATGTTATTGTCAATTAAACATATATATATATATATATATATCTAATATGATTCATAATGATGCTTCATCATTAACAGTTGTTTTGCAAAAAAATAAAAAAATAAAAAAATAAAAAAAAAAAAAATTCAATATGAAAACGGAATGAATAAGTGTTATTAAATAGAAGTAAATCGATTAACTATTAAATTTTAATAGTTAATTGATTATTTCTATTGATTTCGTGTTCTTTTTCTCTCTTTTTTTTTTTTTTTTTTTTTTTTGGATTTATAATAAGTGAAATAAATTGTAAGAGAGAAAATGGAAGTGAAAGAGAGGATAAAATTTAAGAGTGTGATGAATTGAAATTGTTTTATTTGAATTTAAAAATGATTTTGTTTGCAATGAGTTAATTTGAAATGTTTGATTTGTAATTGGGAAAAGAATAGAGTTGGAATAATTGTGGAAGATTTGATGAATAAATTGTGGAAATTTATTTCTATTTTGAGTAAATAAAATGTTGAAAAATATGAATCTATAAATTGAAATTTTCTGCTGCTGCTTAATAAAATTAGTATTTTAATTATGAGACAAGTTATTACCTTTGACAGGTAAACTTTACAGTTAGAGTTGAAAAAAAAAAAAAAAAAAGAAAGAAAAATTACACAGTTAATTTGGGTGACCTCTTTCATATGTTTTGATTAATTGGGTCATTTGTTGCATGCATTTGAAATGAATCATTAATTGCAATTGCATGCTATTTGTAAATTTATTTGTTGAAAAATGTAAAATGCATCTTGCAAATTTATGCAAGTGCAAAATGACATAATTTTAATTCCCCCCAGATAAAAATATTAAATTTTTCTTGCAAACAAAAATATAACCAATTTAAATTTGCAATTTTCAAAAAAATCCAATCCTTTTATTATACATCTTTAATAATTGTAAATGGCAGTATTACTTATTATGTTGTTTTATAAATGAATTCATTATTCAGAAATTGGGAAATAAATATTGCAACAAAATAAATTGAATGAAATTGATGGAATGATTTTCGGAATTAAAAAAAAAAAAAAAAAAAATAATCAAAAATTTGTAATTTTTAGAAGTTTATTTCTTATTTATTCATTCATTTATATATTTATAAAATTAATCTATTATTGATTACTGTCCATTTCCTAAATATTCCCAAAATATTGTATGATACTGAAGTGAAAAAAATAATTGTTCAAATGTTAATTTTTACTATTCTAATTAACCTGCCAGTTAAATAATAAGCGATAAAATTGACGTTCATTCATTCTTTCGTTGATTGTCAAATTAACTAACCTTTTATTATTTAAATAATTTTCATAATTAATAAACTTTTAATTCTTGAACTCATATGAATTTTTATTTTACATCTCTTTCTCTTTCAAATGAGTTACCAAAACTTAATTATCTATCGTCGATGTCTTTTTCACAATATAACATTTTATCAAATAATAATAAAGAATATCAATTGCTAGAATATATCTAATGGAAAAATTTTCTTAGACCAAAAGAAATTAACTGATAGTTTGTTGAGTGTTAAGTTAAAAAAAAAAAACTTCTCTTTTAAGAAAATTTCGGCAAAAGTATGAGCTTTTTGTAAATTGTAAAAGGCACTTCAAATGAAAACTAATCGAAATAATGGCAATCTTTCAAGCTGTTAGCATTGCTTTAAATGTGTCTGCTTTTAAGTAATTTATTATTTTGATAGAAAGCCTAGACTTTACTCCTCTTATCATTGGCACATCTGTTAATGCTATCATTTTTTCAAACTAAATAGTGTAATCATTTTAACTTTCTACCGCATTTTCATCCTAATTTTTAATTTGAATAATTTGTATAACCATGAAAGCAGATCGATAAGATCAAATTTTGATCATCTGTTAAGCAAATAAGCATTATTCATTACAGTATAAAACAAGCATATTAAAAAAAAAAAAAAAAAAAAAAAAAAAAAACTTATTTCATGTTAAATATCACTATTCGATTAATTGCGCTAGATTTAATCGAAGTGGGAAAGAGAATTTAACAAATTTTTAATTAAATAAAAATTTGAAATGATAATAATTGAACGAAATACAAGCAATGTTTGCTACCATTTAAATGGAGAAATGGAAAAAAAAAGTGCAAAAAAAGATTGAGAATAGAAGATAATGGAATAAACATGTATTTTTATGACGAAATCACAATATTTGAATTGCAAAATTCAAATTTAAAAATGAACCATTCAAAATGGAAGGATTGAAAATATCAAACAAATATCACTTCTACGAAATTAATAGATAATTGATGAAAACAAAAAATGATAGGAAATTGAAATCTTTGTATAATACTAATTTTTATTTTTGTTTTAAAAATGGATAAATAAAATGAAAATATTTCTGGCAGAAAATAAAATATACATTGATTAATTTTAAATTTACATAAAGCAATTTTTAAGAAATTTTGTATACAAAAAAAAAGGATAGTCATAAAAATATAAAATTCATTTTATTTCAAAATTTCAACAAATATTAATTAAGCCAAAATGAGTACAAAAAGGATAAATTAATAATGCTAATGAGATCAACTGTTTCATACAATTGTCAAAAAAATCTTATTTTCATAGTTGGAAAAATTGAACGATTAGCTAAAGAAATGTGAAAGTAAATGAGTCAAATTTTTGGAACAGCAAAAATTCTTTTCTAAAAAAAAAAAAAAAAAAAAAAAAAAAAAAAAAAAAAAAAAAAAAAAGGTGAAAAAAAAAAAGAAAAGAAAAGTCTGAATGTGAAAAATTGTTTATCAAAAATTGTTCCATCTAGAAAACTATCTAACCAATTGATTTAGATGTTATTTTGCCCTTTAAAAATTAGTTCACTTTTCGCTTTCTTTTTTTTTTTTTTTTTTGACATTTCCTTTTTTTTTTTTTTTCTTTTCATTTTAAAATAATTGAAATTCCATTGTATTGCTTGGTTATTTAGATGAATGAATGAGTGAAATAAGTTGAAGATAAGATGAAGAGGAAGAAAGAAGACTAGCAAACTATTTATGGCCTAAGCCAAAGAACAAAAATAGTAGCAATAATAAATCATTATTATAGGCCTAAATTATGAATGATAATATTAGCAATGTAACTAATACTTTTTTATCAAAAGACAATTTTAGTGAGGAATTTGAATTTTAAACTTTGAAAAAAATTATATGGAATTTAATTGATAATATAAGTATAAATCAGTATGCATGTGTTACTTTCATTAATCATTTATAGCAATAAATTAATATGGTAAAAGGTTTCCATTCAATTTAATTTAATTTCAAAATATTTTATTCCATTTTATTTAAATTAATTTTTCAAAAGGAAAAGAAAAAGAAGAAAAGAGTTTTCGATCTCATATTATAGCAGTGTTAATTGACATCTTTCCTCTACATTGTAATAAATGGTTCATTTATTCAACAAAGAACTTTAACAACGAAATAAAAGAATTTAATTCGAAACGAAAAAAAAAAAATTGACATATTGGTTTGAAATTTGTAGACAACAATTTTCAAAATTTTGTAAACAATGAAAAATTTTGAACATTTCATAATTTATGTCGAATAAGTCGATAGAAATTTTAATTTCTTCTTTTCAATTGAGTGAAAAAAAAAGAAATCTAAAATAACGATTCATAAGATTTGAATTAACTTGATCATAATCATGATGCTTAATTTAATCATAATTGTTAATCCAATATTTCTTTTGTAATATTTCATTAAAAAAAAAATCATTTTTCAAATGGAACTTTTGAAAGAGAAAAAAATCAAAAAGTGAAAAATTATAAAAAAAAAAAAAAACTCAAAGAAGATACTAATTTGGAAACTTTTACAGAACTCTCAATGGTTACTTTTTCAGTTTCAATATTTCATCTTTTTTTTTTTCAAATTTATTTAAATTACCTAAACAAACAGTTAGCATATGAAAAGCTTCATGATTTTAGAATCGAAAAATCTTACCCGAAATTTTGCATGGAAACATTTGCAGGTAAAATAATATGAAACGATCATCAATCATTGCAACCTCATAAAATCCACTTTTACTTCTTCCATCAAAAATGTTGCTCGATTTCAAAATTATTCACGCTCATACTTTCTTGTTCAGATTAGACAAATTTGATTTTTTTTTTTTTTTGATATGCTGATAAAATGTTACTAAATTTTAATAAAATACATTGAAGAAAGAGCTCGTCATATAAAGTGAAAAAATTTTTTAAAAAATTAAATTCGACAAAAATGATAACAAAAGAAAAAACAGGAAATGATATCATTTAATAAATGATACCATTAAAAAAAGAAGGTAATATGAAGTAAAAATTAAACTATATAGTAGTGATAATGATGAAAAAAAACAAAAGAACATTATCAGTTAATGAGTGATATAATTAAGAATGAAAGATAATAAAAAAGTTAACCGAAAAGATGAATGGATGCTTAACATTATTAATTTTTTATCATCTTCCATTCATTCATCTAATAACAATGACTCTTCCATCTTATCAACTGTAATCATTTTTTTTTTTATATTTGAAACAATACTTTCTCTCTTATCTTTCTATCCATTCATTTGCATAATTAATCTAATAAATGAAGAGAAGAAGAAATTATTTTACTTATTATGAATATACTCATATAAATGCTATTATTATTACAATAATAATGGAAAAATGAAAGTTCTGATGTTTATCATTATCGATAATACTACAAAGGTATTCTTTTCTTTTTTTTCATTTTTTTGGTTAATTTGTATTACTAATTGTTGTAAAAAAGTAGTAATGAATGAATTGATTGAATAATGATTGATCAAATAAAACAAGATAGGAAGAAAATAATAGTGTTAAATTTGTGAATGTTGTAGAGAAAATGAAATTAACTGGTTGAAGAAATATCGTAACAAATAATAACTGCAACAAGAAGGATACAGCAAACAAAACTGCAAGCAAAAATCATGATAAGAAGAAATGTAGTGTGAATAAAAATGAAATAATTTAGTTAAGCTTTCATTTATTTTAAAATCTTTTTCCATCATTTCTTTTCACTCTTTGAAGCTATCTTAATGTCAAACATAAATACCAATTTCAATTTCAATATTTATAAGTTATCTATTATATCATAATAGTTTTTTTTTTTTTTCATTCATATTTTGTTTCTATTTAATTACCACATTATACTGATTAATTAGATGATATAATATAGAAGGATTAAAATGACGTGAGATGGTAGGGAAAAAAAAAAAGAATAGAAAAAGCAAAAAAGCAAAAACCATTGTAATAATTAGAGAACATTCCAATATGAAAAGTGAACATCATCGTAATTTTAAAGTATATGTTTGCATTCATTAATCATATTCTGTCTTTTAATTTTACTAAAAATTTTAAACTTCAAATAGTTTCAAATCAACATTTAGTTATGTTTCTTACATTTATACCTTATATTTTACCTAATCTTTAAAGCATTTAATTAATTAATATATTATATGTTAAGATCATACGAACAAAACGGTAAATTACTGTTGGGAATCGGAATAATACAATCAGTTAATTAATCGCCAACCTCATTTTCGACACTGTAGTACTTTACAAACGGGAAACTCAACGATTTAGAGATCGAAATTCTCAAATGATATCATTTTTGCACTTTTATACCATCTCGGCTTTCTTGCTAATGTAAGTTAACGTTAAACACTAATTTTATCATAGCATATGAAGGCAGCTGAGTGATGAAACTATTAAAATGTAAATAATATAAGATCAGAATAATGATTTCAACGTATTGTAACACGCCCTTTCCATTTTATCATTGTATTATTATCAAGATCTTTTGGGAAATTATATCAAACCGAATGGACTAAACAGTGGATTTTCATCTCCAAATCCATCACATTTAATAATAAAATGCTCAATCTTTTCCAATTTTAAGACCATTTTGTTTCCATCCACAACGACAAATTACGCGTCCAGCAAAGAAGTGAGAGTTTAAAAAATTAAATCCGTAAAAAATCAAATGAACAGCAAAAATGTAATATGCAGTAATACTGTTCACAGGTGTACACACTGGTAGAACAGTTTATCAATGTAAAGAAAAAGTGAAACACCGACGCCACCTGTTCGTACCAAAGTTTATTTTATTACAAAAACTTTATTTTGAAAATGATTTCAAAAAATCTCGAACGAAATAAGAGACTTCAGAGAGAGAGAGAGAGAGAGAGAGAGAGAAAGAGCAATTCCCTACGAGCTAAATTTGCCCCCTAATTTCTCATTTTTTTTTTTTTAAAATCTCAAATATAGTTTCAAATCTAAAATTGGGAGGAAAAATTAAGGATTATGTCAGCCCAAAAATTTGTTTATAACATGAGAAAAATTTCAAAATTAATGAGACCAGAAATGTTTGCATTGACAGGAACAGCTCAAAACAAGAACAATTATTTACATGGTGGTAATCACTGCTGTGATTGTTGTTGCTGCTGTTGCGGCTGGTGTTGATGTGGCTGTTGCTGCTGTTGCTGCTGATGTTTCCCAAAGATATCTTCGTATTTTGTTGTTGGTGGTAATCGTGACGACATTTCTTTCACTTCATGCATTTGTAAAAAATAACTTAGTTGCCGTCTTATACGTCGCAAATAACGTAAACGCTTTCGTGGCACTTGCCTTTCAATTTTTTTCTTCAGTATTGCAAATAGATCGTTGTCACCCTGCAAAGGGAAAAATAAAACACTTTTCTATAGATTTCATGGCCCTTCTTGAAATAAGACTGCAAAATTACTCCAGAATTGCTTAGGAATGAGATTTGCAAACTTTAAATTGAAAACCCACTTCTAAAGCGAAAGATCTTAAACAATTATGTGGCTACATTGCAAATAAGAGAAATACGGACAAATTTTGTCAAATCAAATTTTAAAAAATGAATATACCTCGACATCTCCATTACCGCACTTTTGGCCAGCATGGGAAGAAGAACACTTTGCATCATCACTTTCCGTATCTAAAAAAGTTCTTTCATATTATATGCATGAAATTCCCTATAATTCCTTAAAACTAGCAAAGAATCTAGTTCTTTAAATCAATGGTTTGACAAAATTTCAATTTATGAAATTCCCAACTTAATAAAGAAATCTAAATTCTAATTTATCAAATAAATAATGATCCAAATAAATAGGACTTTGTTCATCCACCTGATGATTCATCATCGTCACTGTCACTTTCATCCGAGAAACCATTCCGTTGCTGTACTTGGTTAGAATTACCGGAAGGATGTACTTCAGGTGAGCTAATAGGTGAGGTTGTTGAATGAGCAGAAATTGGCTTCGATACTTGTTGCACGGTACCATTTCCATCAGTACTCTTTTGTGAACTATTTTCCATCTGTGCTGTCCTGTTTTGAGCATATTTGGCCACTTCTGCGACTGCCGAAATCACCTCCATGCGCATATCCGATGTTGTAGCACCCTGATTCTCCATTTTTATTTCGATGCCCTGATAAATTCGTTACGCATAGCCGTGAAGGCTCTGATGTCATAGGAAATCTATTTCTACCTGGTAGTTAATACAACCTCCCACTTAAACTCTCGCAACTACACATTAATAGAAAGCACAAAGTTGAAAGAAAAACAAAACGGAAAAATTACTTCTTTTGATGCTTCACCATTTTGAAATGCCACATGAGGATTGCTGTAACAAGCAGTTGCACTGGCCTGCAAGTACCTATGATTACTAATTCCTCAAATCTAAACTTTGCAAGTTAAAATTCCTTCTTTCAAACTATAAAAACGATTTTTGAAAATGATTTGTAAGGGGATGAGCTTATTTCTTGGTAAGGATGATTGGATTATTTGTATTGGAGAAAAACTACCTAGATTTAATGTATTGGAGAAAGAATTCCAATTAATTGGAATTATCTAAAAGTAGCTACCATGAGACACTATAAAATTTGTTAAAGTGATAGATGGATGATCCGGTGATTAAAAGAACCATTCCTACGACTACCTTGCTTTTAAAAATTTTCAAGTAATTTAATAATCGATCTTATACTTCTCGTCATGAGCAAAACAAAAAGAATCGCTAAACAGACAGACTAACGTCATGAACACCATTAAAATCGCCTTGCATACGAAGTATATCGTTCAAAAATTGTTGAGGATACGGCGCTGCTGAAAATCCGGTATAATACTGCTCATCCATATGCTGTAAACAAAAATTTCACTAAAATTTCTGAAGAATTAAGCATAAAATATCTACTAATGCAATAATTTTAACCCCAGAATTTTTTAAAATTTTCACATACTTTTCGTTTCTGAACCGATACGGTTTGTCGCGTTAGAGGATCCATTACATGTTTTGATGGTGGTGCCTGAAAAAAAAGATATGATTCAACCGATGCTGAACTATAAAGACACAATAGAAATTGTCATTTCTTAGCCAATTCATTCAATATGGTGATGTGCTTCAGCATAAATTTTTTATATTCCATTTCTTAAATTACAGGTTAGCATTCAATAAAAGCGGTATGGAAATGAAAATACATCACTTTTAGAGAAAGAAAAAATCCATATATAGAAATATGCTACAAATAACATACCATCATATCAGCAGGAGCAGGATGCGAATGTCCTTCTTCGGTAACATATAACTGCAAAGTTATAATAAAGTTAAATACATTTTAAATTAGACGATAGTATTTGCTAAAAAGTGAAAAGTTAAAACTTCTTGAATAATTTGAATACCTGTACACAATCGAGCATTACTTTAGCCTTCATCGACGCATAACACGGTTCGTATTTGCAATGATAATACACGATGTTGTTCACTTTCTAAAACAAGTCAGCGCTGGTCGTCAAGATCGTCTGGTCTGCTGTGTATTGCTCTCGATGTTACTGTGACGTTAACGAAAGTGGTAGTAGTTAATCAAAAGTATTACCAACAAAGAAGTACAAAGTGCACCCCATAAAAAAATACAGGAAGTGAACGAGTCAAATTTTCCCAACGGTCAAATATGATATTTTGAAAATAACAAGGGTTATTCCAAATTTTACGACTAACTAGTCTTGCTAAATAACAAGTAAAAATCAAAAAAAAAAAAAAAAAAAAAAAAAAAGGAATTCACGTGATGATGACGATACCAATAATCGCCCAATTTCTCTTCCCAGTCCCGAAATTCTTGCATACCAATTATCGATTTCTTCACGTAAAATCGCCTTTTTTCACGTTGTGATACAGCAACATTCGTTGGTACCTGCAAAAACTTTAATCTAGCACTCAATCAAGAAAAAAGAAAAAACAAACAAAATTTTTAATTGAATTCAAACATGATGTAATTGCATACTAATACAAGATATTATATTTCCATGTAATATGTATATATACATTGATAGGATATAAAACAATAATAAATATTCAAAATTAACTTACTATACTCACCATTGACGGTGCTGTTGTACCATCGAATCCGGCGTGCATGGTTAGTTACCTGAAAATATGTTTAATTAATAAATTTCAATGTATTGCATAATAGTATTAATATAAACGTTTACTGTAATTTCTGCAATCGTTAAAATATTCGATATTTTTTCTTGACTGTATTTAAATTCTAACTTTAAATATGATAACTTAAAATTTTGATATGAATGAATTGAATTAGTTAGTTATAGTTGCTTTTGCTACAGTTATCAGTGGAAATCATTTCAAAGTGATACTTTAAAATTTGATGGTAAAGGAAAGGAAAGATTGAAAGTGTTGCCCGGTGCAACGTAATGTAAGGCTTCTAAATCATCGTTATCAATAATGACAACAGTAAGATAGGGAAGAGGTGGAGGAAGAGAGAGAGAGAGAGAGGAGGGGTTAAAATGAAAAGGTAAAAAGAGGGTATATGAGGGGGAAGAGGGAAGAAGGAGGAAAAAGGATGATAGTTTTGATAACGATAAAAAGTAATGGAAAGGAATGATGATAACGATGATGATAATAATGATGATAATAACGATGATGATGTATATAGACAAGAAGGATGAAAATGCAGAAGTGGCGCTCATCGACATCAACATCACCAGGCATTTCTGCTGCACAATGATGATATCATCACCAGCCAACAGCACAATCATCAACGACCACTATTACTGCTAGCAACATCAATACCCTCTCCCTGTATCCATCCTCCTTCTTTGTCACTCTTCCCTCATCATCATCATTATTATCATCATTATTATTATCATTGTCGTCTATCACTAACATTAATAACATTATCCATCATTAACAACAATGGCATCAACAATAGCGATTATCCATCATTCGACGATAATTATTATAATTGGTCGAAGTTAATAACAGCAATAACAATAATACCAATATCAATAATAACAATAATAATAATAATAATAATAATAATAATAATAATAATAATAATAATAATAGTAATAATGACAATCATTATTATATATTTATCATTATACTGTTTCTATCTTTCCAGTTATTTATTCTAGGGATGTTCTAAAATTTTTATAAAAAAAAAAAAAAAAAGTTCGGGAAAATTAATAGGAAAAAGGAATAAAATTCTAATAATAAGAATACATGATAAATAATTGAATAAAATAATTAACAAAATTCATAATTAAACATTCTCTCAATACTCTCATTATTAAATGATAACAATTATTTTTCTCATAAAACAAAAGTAAAAATTAAATGATAATAATAAGTAATCATTGTTTCTTATCATCCTCCTACCAATTTATCCCAACTAAAGTTATCATTGTTACTATTGTTTATGTTACCACTACTACTACTACTACTACTACTACTACTACCACACTACTATTGTCGTTGTCGTTGTTGTTATCGTTGCTGCTATTGTTGTTGTTGTTGTTGTTGTTGTTGTTGCTGTTGTTGTTGTTGTTGTAGTTGTTGTTGTTGTACCCCATTTCTGTATCCTCTATTCCAACATCTTCGAACATTTTAGCATCGTTACCTAACATACGTCGTAGTTATCGTCGCAAAATCCCCCCACCCTTTATCCTTCTTGTCGTTGTTATCGACGAGTCGATATCGATGTGGTGGTGGTGGTGATGATGATGATGATGATGGTAGTAGTTGGCAGTGATGTACTATTAGAGAAGCAGATAAATGTGCTCTCTCTCTCTCTCTCCCTCTCCCTCTTTTCCACTCATTTCCTATCATTATTAACATCATCGTCAACATTGCCATTATTGTGAGATTGTCGTCAACATTGTCATTATTGCGAGGTCGTCGTCTATATTGTCATTATTGCGAGGTCGTCGTCAACATTGTCATTATTGCAAGGTCGTTGTCAACATTGTCATTAATGTCATCGCCGTCAGCATTCGTATTCATTCTCCTTCCTTTTTATTAAATATTACTGTCCTCAATATTCGTAACAAATTTTACATCTGTAAAATAAATATTTCAGTGAAAATAAATTCTTCAAAAATTATATTTGTTGGGTAAATAAATAAAGCAAAATATTGTGATGTGTTTGTTTCATTGTATTACATCATATTATTGCTAATAGCATTTCTAATTAACAAAATAATATAATACTAAAAGTTTTTGAAATGAAATTTAAATGAAATTCAAGAAAGAAACAAGAGGAAGTATGTTTGGAAGCAGGATGTCTGTTTGGTTAAAAAGAAGAAAAAAGTGAATTGAATTTCTGAATTAACATGACGAAGTGTAAAATGTGTCAGAATCGAGTAATTACTAACTTTTCACTTTTACCAATTGAAATTTAAATCTTACAACCCGTCATTTTTACTTTTTTTTTTACATTTTCATTTTCACAAAAAGAATGCAAAAATGTCAAAGCAATGTGCATTTTTGTTGATGTTTGCAAATAAAAAAAAAAAAGTGTTGCAATTGGGAATGATTCCCAATCAGTTAATTAAAAATAAAAAAAAAAAAAAAAAAAAGAAAATGATAAAAAAACAACAAATTTAAAACTTGAACAGATTGAAATAAATTTCAAAGTAAATTTGTTTCAAATTTACTCCAATGAATATTCGAAATGATTTTGTAAGAGTTTAATCAAATAAAACTAATTAGTTGACAAAGTATTATTGACGACAAATACATGTAGACTTTTCCACACAACATTACTATCATTTTAAATTAATGAAACTAAATTTTTCCAAATATTGTATTTTAAAAATACGAGAAGGTATGACAAATGTGGCAGAAATGAATGAGTTGTATTTAAATGGAAATTTAACTGAAATTATGGAAAAATAAAAAAGAAGTTCAAAATAGCCCTGTTTGATATATGTTGACATTTCAGTAATAACAAGGATAATATACCAATGAAAATGGTATCAAAGAATTGAAGTGTAGAATAAATATCTAAAATGATTGAATCATTCAGAGATATAAATTAAATAAATCCAAAAAAAAAAAAATGCATATATTTAATTCCTACCATAATGAATATTTAAATAGGTAAAATATATCATGTTAATTCTTTTCAATCTTTCTATCCTAATCTTAATCAGTCTTTCTTTCTTCTATCTCATCCATCCTAATTCGGATCATCAAAGTTAATAGTGATAGAGAGAGTGTAAAATTAAATATGTATGGTAAAATTTAAGTAGAAGCAGTAATCTTTGCTGATTAAATATAATTTAGAGTAATATTCAGTATTATATTACACTTATATTAGCTCATTTGTCGCATTTTTTAACGATGATTTTTCCATACTTTTAATATCCTTTATCGTATATACTTTATTTCATGTTATTATTATCGTTGTTATTCAAATATATCAATTTGAAGTTGCTATCAGTACTTTGTTGAGCAAACATAATTACTGTAAACCTTCGACACTACTCTGTGACAGGTGGTGTCCACGGAGTATAAGATAATTTATTCTTATCGTAAATACAACCTTCGGCACTAACTGATAGAATTACTCATTGGTACTATATTTTTCTGTGATCAATACACAAATATGTTGTTTGCAGAAGAATTGAAACTATCCGCTTTTGTAAGTGTTCAAAATCTGTATTTTATACAAATGGATTTGAAATTTTCAAAAAAAAAAAGAAATGATCAGACTTAATTGACCCGAAAACTTTTATTGCAAATGATCGTGAAACAGACAATAATAATAACAACAATTACTTCTATAATTTATCTCCGTTATTCAGCTAATCGCCACTGTAAATCGAAATCTTGCCTGTGCTCTGTAATCTGTGTTATAGTGGCTGAGCATGGAAATAAGTTGTCGGCTTGATGATGAGACTATCTATAATCATCGTCACTTCATAGTAATGTACATTCCTTGTAGGAAATCATGAAAAAATGGTAAATATTTGAACAATAAATTATTAAAGATAACAATAAGCGGCTTTCGTAAAACCTAAGAACCGAATAACCGAAATATAACTTCAAATATTCTAGCCTGAATGGTTACAGCAAAATAAATGTAATGTTAATAAATGTGTAACTTATATGATACATTTAATATTTAACAATCGGTGGAAAAAGTAATAGGAAAAGAGATAACGCCAACAATGAAATTATTTTGTTTTAAATTTTCTTTCGCAGATACATGTATCTTCCATATATTTCGGACTCTCAAAAGAAATAATCCACAACAGTTCAAGGTAAACCCAGCAAATTCCAAAAGCAGTCGATAACGAAGTAAGCATTAAAGGAATGAATTCGAAATTAATGTCGAATATGATCTAAAATGCGAACATTATAGTCTATGAGCTAAAAAAGCTAGGATTCCTTTCACTGGAGTCATAGAATGAATCTGATTAAAAAGGGCATGAAAAAAGAGAAAAATCCAGTTTTCTCAGTTCAAAGATACAGTGCATTTAACTGCACTTAAATTCTCTAATGATCATTTCGACATAGAGGACAGTAATGATGAAATAATGAAAATTACCGACCTGATGCAAGATTAAGCAATAAAGTTGAACGGATAAGAGCCCAAACAAGTAAAGTTTCTGGAGAAAACGAAGTGATCTTTCTGGACACAAAAACCGCATAATGCTTATTGATAAAAACAGATAGCACAGTGTAAGAGAGACCTAAAATATATAAACATTGGGAAATATCAGAATGAACAGTTTCATATGAGATCTACCATTTAGTAATGTAAAAGTACTAACAAAGTCGTGATATCATCAAACTATGAACTAATTTCAAATACATAAATGATATCAAAGATAAACATGCGCGAACAATCTTTGTTCATCTTCTTACTCACTACTATATCTACAAAAATCTTCGTTATACTTTGATGTAAAATTTAGAACACTTCAGACTAGACAATTCTTTATTGAACGACAGCGTTTTTAACGATAAGGAAAGGCATACCTTCAAGATATTCTCGAAAGGTGTAAAGAAGAGAGGAAAAAGTGAAACATTTGCCACAACTGAAAGCACAATAAAAGATGGCAGAAATCGGTGATCCTGAAACATTAAATTTTTCAAAACTTCACGATAACCAGCTAATAAACTAAATAAATGATTTGTACATTGGCATTGTAAGCCTGATTCGGAATGCCAAAGCTTCATGTGTTGAGCGAGCAGTTTTTTTCAGAATAAAGAAAAATATTGCATCGAATATTTAAGCAGATTTGATACCTGACAAAGAAATGAACAAAAGTACCGGTCAGTAGAGTAGCTTTTTTAATTAAATTAGCTAACAAACGCTTACAAAAACACTAAATATAAGTTTTTTATGGAAAATACTATTAATTGCAACATACTGAAGAAGCTAGAATAGTGTATGGAACAGTAATGAGTATAACTGCTTTTTCGTGCACATGATATCCAGCAAGAAAGAAAGCAAAAGCGGATAATGTGAGTAAAAGAGGAAAATTCTTCGAGTGCCGCGTATGAATAAGTGATACTAGCGGTAACAGAAATGTTAACGTCACTAACAACGTTCCGAACGGTGATATGGAAGGTAAAATGGAATGTTTGAATTCCTGAAACAATTCAGTCCATTTTCAATTAAAATAATGAAAGATTTAATGAAGCTTGCGAAGAAGCTAAAAATGTTCGTCGATTATCACCATAGCTTATTAATCCATAAAAATAACAAAAACGGAGAATTATACAAAGAACAAGTACAAAGATACCTGTACAAGGCCTGAAATGTAAGCGGGTGAGTGAACATTTGGCGGAAGTTGTTTGGTTAATTTCAGGATTTGATAGATGTACCAGTCAGCAAAATTATAAATTGCCCATAAATTCGGAGCCCAATAAGCGTGCGTTAAACCGCGTTCGAATGGGAATAGTCGTTTCCAAATCTGTTGTAAAACATCAGGACCACATAAGTAAATAAATGGACCTGAAATGAACGCTTGCGCTGCTTAAGTTTATTCCGAACAAAGTTTCAAATATAGTTGGGAAAATAAGTCAGAGAAGACAAATTGTTCTAAAAGCGTTATAAAAATTCAATAAATAAAACTAAGACTTATTGAATACATAACCAATCAGTACCACTTTAAATCAATGGAACTGCATAATTTGAAGCTTAAAAATAGTTATATTTATTAGAATAAAAACACTTTACCTTACCAAAAGATAATGCAAATGGAAGAATAAGAACAGCAGTTAATTTTGCACCGTTGGCTACAAAACTTTTTCCGGAGTGAAACAAGTAATTCACAACGTAATATACCACATATGCAGGTGCATAGTACAGATAAATATGTTTCATATTTAAGAGAATGCAGTAGGTCAGTGCACCCTGAAAGTGAATTACAAAATATTACGATGTACAATTCATGAATGCCTAATTTTTATTGACCTGAAGCCAATATTATTCATCAAGATCGATGAGTGCTTAAAGCATGACTGTTAATTTTCGAGACATAAGGTCAGCGCAATTTAAGGTTGGGATATTAAATAATAATTGACATTTCTGAAAGCCATGATATGTATCTTATGGAGCTGGAAATTTTCTTGAACGTTGACAATGGGAAGAAACTTAGGAGAGGAGCAATATCAAAGAAAGTTGAGCCCATATGAAATTATTAAGTAATCATAATTTGTCAAAGATCCTCATAAATTGTTCTTCCGATTTTCGAAATGTATAATTAAGTAAAATATCTGAAATGGTCAGATAATACATGGCACATGGTACTTACAAATAGAAAAGATTTCCTCATAACCCAACCGAGAGAAACCAATAGAAGTGATGTCAAAATGCCGTTATATTGAAAATGGATGTTATCGATCATCACCAAAGAAACATTAGCTGTGAGAAAAATGTCGGCAGCGAACGAATTTTTCGCCACATTGTTATGATTTTTGAAACATTCACAGGAACTTTTTGTTAGAAAAACACATGATAGGACCTGAAATTTCATGGAATTAAAACAAAATTAAGAGAAAATCATTGTAAATACTACACTGTCTATTACTATGCAGTGAAGAAAACATACGTAAAAAATGTCCGTTGCAATCACCGAAAATCTTTGAAAGTATAGTAATTCAGTCGAAAAATATGCATCTTTTTGCAACGCCAATGCAGAAGGGATGATTTTTGATGCTACCTGAAGATCGTTCATTTACAGTCGAACAAATATACAATTCTTAATGAAGCAATTGAATCTTACTGATTCCAAATCGTACTGGGAAATATCGAATAGCTTTCAATTGAATCACAAATCACAGTTTCATCTACCTGACTTAGGAAATATTCAAAAAAAGCGAAAAATGGAGGATAGTCGAGTGTCCATTGCGATGTGTCTTCGTAGTACCATGAACAAATTGGAAGTGTATGTGTAATGGCCATCCAGTTACGGTGAACCTATATTAAAAAGAAAGCTTTAGTTTAACTTTAAAATTAAATTTCGTATTCCTTTTCTGTGGGATAAATTTTGTTGAAGAAACAAAATTATACAGAATATGTTGACAATTTCTTTCAGTTCATTTTCGAATTACTTACCTCGAAATCAGTGCTCTGATAACATGGTATCAAGAGAAATTTTATGGTAAAAACTGCTGCACAACAATACAGGAACCATTCTTTTCTGAACTGTTTCAGATAATCCGGTAATTTTGAATCTTTTATCCGATCTTCCGGTGTTGATAAATGGGTAGTCATCATATCATATGATAACCATTTAGGAGAAAATCTAAATAACTAATTTCGCTTTGCTATTCAAATTATGATCATCAATTGTTAAAATCATAATTATCATCAAATTTAAAAGCTTCCTTTCTCAAAATGCGACAGAGAAAGAAATCCATAAATATTGTCACAGTAACCGTAATATCACTACAACTATCGTGCTCATGATCGAAGTAATGAT
>JABVXV010000309.1:35839-47115 GCA_013365325.1 Dipetalonema caudispina | reverse complement strand
GTGCTCATGATCGAAGTAATGATGATATCACTATAACTATCGTGCTCATGATCGGAGTAATGATGATATTACTATAATTACAGCAATTAATAGACAAGTAATTGGATTTGATACGGAATAGATATAGACCAACAACAACCAGAACAGATTGGTAGGCCGGTCAGAGGAGAAAGGATGATGGTATGTCGCAGTTATTTCCGGTGTATAGACCGGAAGAAAGCGGGGGTTGGATATTATGAGTTCACTAATTCTATGACCATTTATGTTACTCTGATGATACATAACCGAAATGGCGATAAGTGATGTACTGGTTGTTAAGAATCTTAACAATAAAACTGTAATGTCATCCTGAGTAAGCTTAAATGATTGCAATGGTGATCTCAGATAAGATATAGACCTCGAGCGGTATGGGAATAAAATATGATAATACTTGTATCCTGTATCCTTATTTCCTGAACTTTGTATCGCTCATTCTAGTCTGCTCCTTTTAACCTTAGACTATAATTTCTTGAAGTTTACAAAATTGCTCCATCTACTATAGGCTATGTATTTTTATAGGTTACAAATTTGTACTTTTTACTCTAAGCCTATATATCTTATCATTTGATAATTCCATGCTGTGCCTATTAACACCTGTAGTCTTCTGGGTATGATCAAATCAAAGAATTTATGGTATATATCAGTAGCTGCAGTTATATACTTCTGATTCGACCCATAGATTTTTCAGAAAAAATTCTCTCCCTCCTTCGACAGAATACAGCTAAATAGCACGCATATTCCTCAGTATTTCATTTAAATCAAAAAGATATTACAACCAGAGAATCTTCGAAAGAGGATGAGTTACTCGCAAATCAACATTCTTCAAGAACGTCGTATATCGCCGTGTTTAGCACAATACACATCAATCGAATGACTAACATCACACTGATAACTTTATCCACACAATTTGCCTAGCAGGCGGAAAACGTGCTGAGCTGGATAACTTTAGATAATTTTTTGGATAATTTTATTGTAAATGTAAAAAGAAATATATGGACATAAAGGAAAGCACGATGGGGCAACGGATGATACAATAAAATGGCAACAATTACTATGTCATTATCAAAGAGGTTATTACTGTCTTTTTCCTTCACCAAGGAAAATTTTGTATAAAAGCAATTTTTGTGAGCAAATGAGGAACTCAAAAACTTGCTGTATCATCTGGTTACACCATTCAGCTGTCTCCACATATCTGATATAAATAAGCAAGTATCTTTATTGTAGAAATATTTATGCATAATACTATTTCATTTCAATGTTACAGCCATGACCACGAATGGCATGAAAAAAATTACAAGTAAAAAAGGCCCAAATGGACAACAAATGCAAAATGACAACAATAACTACATTTGCTGGGGAAATTTAGAAAGTTTTCTAAACAAACTGACAATCCCGTAGGATTAAAACAACTCCAACAATTCATCATGACATTACGGTTTACTACCGTGTTTGACGTTCTGCAGTTCGAAAAATCTACTCGTCCCTTTTTTCGGATTACTCATTGGTGATGTCCATAGCGCTGATGATGTTCGCTTATTATAACGTGTACGATTCCTTGCAAAGATTTTATCTAGCATAGGTGTTCGTACTGGTCCAAAATAAGCATCAGGATCGATAGAAGGTTGCACAATTTGTTTACGCAACGCATTCTGTAGTCGTTCCCCTGAAATGAAAAGTGCATAATTATTTAATATGGTCACATTTTCTTGACTATTTTCATTTCTTTCATTCTACAACTATTTTGCATTAGCTTAGATTTCTACAATTGTTTGGCAACTAATAAATGTAAGCATGTAGGGCATAAGAAGACTTCTTTCGTAAAAATCAATATTCCGTTCAATGCATTCGGTGGATATGTCATATTTCAGAAACAGAAATCAACACTGACCTTGCGCCCAAACAGGAATCGGTTTTCGGGGATTCTCTTCATCATCCGTTTCATCATTCGATGAAATGCTTTCTACATCATAGTTATTACCAACACCATCTAACGTTTCGTTGTTTGATACATTCACGCTGAAAACGAAAATAGAAGTAACGATTTTTAGAAATTCACAAAATTCTGTATAGCGAAAATGTGTATCAATGTATTTTCAAATGAACATTCAAGAGAAATATTTAAACAATATCTGCACTTTTTTTAAAATAATATCTAAATAAGTCAAACCCGAGCAAAAAATAACCTTTTATCAAAAGTTTGATTACTTATACTGCTTGTCTCGGCAGTAAACGTGTCAACCTCCATGACTTGTGAAGCTTCATCCATATTTTCCTTCTCATTTGTCTCCGAACTTCCAACCACAGGTGAATGCATCACAATATCAGGACTAATATCACAGTTCCGCAAAGATTCTAACATTTTTTGTTCGCTTATTGCGGGGGTTTCTTCTGGTTCATTAGCTGTATGTGTACTGTTTTGTGAACTTCCTCTCCCTCTAGACTTTCTCTTACTGTCACTCTCAGGACATTCAGTATGAGTTTTTCCGCTGACAAACTCCTCACTCGGCACTTTTTCTGGCGTGTCGACCTTGATGGAACGCCTAACAGGCGTGTCATCTCTTTCATTGCATTCCACTAAATCTAGCTTCTGTTTTTTACTTTGAATGTCGATATCCTCTTTGATGCAATCGACGTGGTTTCGTTTCCCTTGAAACTGGAGATTTTCCTGAAATGATACCTGAAAATTTTAACAAGATTTCTTTTAAAATTGAAGTAAACATCTTTTGGTAACATAAAACAAACCTGTTCATCCTTTGTTGTCTCTTTTTGTGATACTTTCTTTGTCGCGGAAACGTCTTGCGAAGATTTCGCACGGACGAGTGGTTTCTGTATGCGATTGTAATAACCTCTAAAATACTTGTTTCTAATTCATTAAATTTAATTTCCATGTGACATGTTTCTTGACCTTATGAAAGCAATTTTTCTTCAACAACCAATATCCTTTCACTAGCTCCACTAAGCTCCTCTGTTACCATCCAAACTCTGAAGTACTCATAAAATCATTATTAATCAATGCAATATTAATAGAACCTGGTGCGACAGGGTGATTTTGAGATGGCTCTTTGCGGTACGCGTTGCTTCTGTCTCAATTCTTCGATTTGTTGTTCGCGCATTTTTATTATCCGAAGCTTCTCGAGCGCCTCTTCTTCCTTCTTTTTATTGTTCATTTTCACACGCAATGCTCGTTCCTCGCGATCTCTGAATTTCAATCGCATTTAGAAAGAAAGTTTGGTCCAACGGTTCTTAGAAATTCACATCGCTCATCTCCTTAGTGATAACTCTTTTAATGAGTTCTAAACACATCAACATGGACAGAACATTTCAAAGTCCTCAAACAGTTATAAGATGCCACTGATATAGATAAATTTAGCTAAAATTTACACTTCATAAGATGATAATTCTATCGAATCAAATTAATAAATGACCTCCTCGCACGTTCTGCCTTTTCTTTCATCAGTTCTTCTTTGTTTTTGATTACGGTATCTGTTCTTTTCTCCATTTTACGTATTACTTCAGATCTCTTGAATGTTGGCTGCAAAGAAAACTTGTGCATTAGGAACTTTTGAATCCATTATTTTTCATCATATTTCAAGCACACTCGTTCTTGGCTAAAAGGGGTGGTTTTGATCTTACTGCAGATCACGATCTCGGTCACTTTATCTCAGTCCACTGCCGCGAATTAAATATACTTAAAACTGAAAGCAAATTAATTTAAGATGCCTTAAAGGCGAAACTAACTTGCTGAATAGTCGCTTTTGGAGTAACCGCAATCTTCTTATCAACTATTTTCGGAGTGATAGCAGTTCTCTCAGCAGCTGCCTTCGGAGTAACCGTAACTTTTCGGGCAGTGGTCCCCGGATTAGTCACAATTCTCTGTGGGTGGCCAACCTTAGGAGTCATTACATTTCTAAGGGGTGTCCTAAAAAGCATTCATCATTTTCTCGTAAAATTACATTCAGTGAAGCAAAATGATAACCCAGACAGAAAAACGAACTCCTTACCGTTTCGGTGTGTTGTTTTGAGAAGTTGTAACTGAAGGATACTTATTCACCTGTAAGACATACGTTTCATTGGGAAAAGCAGAACCAAATGCATAATTATATTTAAGGTAAGTATATGATGGCAACCTTAATCGGCGTTTGTTGTTTTGGGATATATTGTCTCGGAGCGGCTAGAGGCCGTATTAGTATTTTTCGATCATTCATTTGACTAGCTAACATTGTTTCTTGTTTTATAGCTCGCTGCAAAAGATGAAGTTACGGAACATGAAGAAGTGAATAAACTATGAAGTTCAACAGCGTTAATGAAAGTACACACCGCATTAGCGTTCCTTGAAGATTTCGGAGTTTGTGCAGCATAAGTTGCAGTATTTCTGAAAGCAGAAGCACAATAAAAACATTCTGAGAACTCTCTTTCTAATCCAATCATATATTGCTGTCAACGATATCAAATTATCCTGACATAAAATTGTTATATTTCCAACGGAAAACATATGCGATGTCAGTGACAATCGTATGCACAGTTGCTAGGAATTCCTTAGATAACAATTACGCTAATGCCATTTACTACAACACGGACTAACGAAATGATCCCACGGAAGTCAACTCATTTATATAATATTTTGTAACATACCCATCATTTGCAAAAGCACTTGTTCCTTTTCGCGTGACACTATCCAACAGCTTTTTCCTGCATCTCTGAAAAGTTTCTGCTTCCTGTGAAAAACAATATCCCCGTTTAGGTGTTTTTGGTAAGCGTATGCGACCTGTTCTGCAACTTCGAGCTTGAGTAAACTATGAATTATTCATCTAATTCTGTATAAAAAAAATAAAAAAAAAACAAAGAAGTCGTTGCTGATATAAAACCACCAATATGTGAATGCTTTTAAATTTCACAGGTTGATTTGTTTTTTTGATTTTAGCATAAATAGTACTGATTTGAAAACTTGGCTGTAAAAAAAAAAACATCGAATCAGAGGACGAGTAATGTTTTGACACTAATACCGTGAACCTTTTCCAAGAAATTCATGTTCGATGGAGTTTAACGACTAAATGAGTTACCATCATTCGAAAATGTTCCTTTTATGATAATAAAACAGTCGTGATATGCTTTTAAAGCTTGATTTGGCATATACTTTTATCGTATGAACAATCACGAATTTTGTGAAAAATTGAACTTACTCATTCCGTATAATTTCCTTTCCAATATTCCTTTGCTCCTCAAGCCAAAGGAAGAAATTATTGACTTTTGATAGGATGTCCGCATCAAATTTACACACAATCAGTCGGTCGATATGACAAAAATTAATCCTAAAATTCAATAAAAGCTCATTAAAAGCAAACTATGCGGGGAGAAAATGATGAATTATATGGAAAGGGTGTAAACAAACAGTGAAAAGCAATCCTCCCATTAATTACATTGCTTTTATTGCGTAAGCTTAGCTAGGATTCTTTTTTTCGACAATTTCGTTATTTGAGTGAAATTCAGTAAATTATAGGTATATTTAACAAACCCCGAATAATTCTCAAAAATACCAGTCTCTACGAAACAAGTCGCAATACCAACTCTTAGCTACTTATTTTAATCTATCCAAATTTATTCCTAGTAGAAAATTGCCCAGATGTAAAGTTTTCAACAGCAAATGTGAGGGAGAAAATGATTGTCTCATAATATTAATTTAATCTCCCACAAATATCAGAAGATCGTTATAGTGATAACAGTGGAGCGCAAGACAAAACTAGCAAAAGATTCATTTAATATTTTCAGCTTTAATTTGTCGAAGAAACATTCATTCAACGAACTATGAGTAATGAAACAATTTGAAACTTGAAATAATATTACAAAAACATAATCGTTGCAAAATAACATCAAACCTCACTAAATCTTAATTTAAACGGTGGAAATTTTATAAATTGATTAAAGAAATTATATTTGGAAAAAACCGACCATGAATTTGCAAGCAATCCATTCACATCACTTTCAATAGTCATGCCTAATCGATGTTGACAGTATGTCTATCCGTGAATCTAAAGGGTAGAAAAAAGTAATATTACTACAAGAATTTACATACATACACGTTTACTCACGTCACACGTACCCCAGAAAACTCACGCTTCTGCACAGATATTTCGTCAACCAAAAATTGTGAATACGTTTAAATGCAAACTTTGGCGCGAATAGCCAAAAATTCTTTACTTGCATTCTTCCACTATCTACACATCTTTTTAGTCTGATTCTCTGCTATTAACGATGACTTTTTATCACCGTCTCAAGTTGAGATTTTTGGTTTTGGGACACTTCGCAATAATTAATTTATGACAGTGGCTGTTAACGTCGTGAAGTTTACGTTTCGGATGATTCGCACGTGAATTGCGTTAGGCAGACGTGACTGATTATCTGTGCACTCTGGTACTTCGTGTCACCTATCTACATGATTGTCAACAAATGTTTCCTTTGTTGAATGTCATCTCTGTGTGTTTATATATCAATATTTATGTGTGCGTAAGTGTACGTATATGTATATGTGTACGTGTATGTGTGTACGTATATATTTGTATGTGTGTGTGTGTGTCTCTATAGATACAAATGTACGTATATAATAAGTACCATTTATCGAAGGGTGGATATTATTTTTTTTTTCCAACCTTGGTAATTTATATAAATTCTAACTTTTTTTACTTAGTAGCATTTTCTTTCAAAACAGTATGATGACAATAGCTTAAGTTTTGGAAATAAATACAGCGAAGTGTAACCTAAAATTAAATGCACATGAAAGTCATATTTCAATAGATATGAAAAATTTGTTTGATGCATTTTTAGTGTTAAACGGAATCGATCATTTGATGAATTCTGTCTGCTCTCAAATTTGCCTCTCAGTACTTTTTCTTCCTCCTAATATTTTTATACCACAGTAATTTCCCTTATTGTCAATTTTTTTTTAGAAAGCGAAACGATGTGATACTTGCATGTTATAAAACATACGTTGCAAAATATCTAATCATTCGACAATTACAAAATTAATTTGAATTGATACATTAATAAATTCACCCAATACTACAGTATGAAATTAAACAATAAGTTGAAAAAAAAAAAAAGAAAAAATTTTATGGCAAAAAAAAAGAAAAAGGAAAAATTGATTAGAATTGATGCCTTGTCAATTTTATCATTATTATCATCACTGAAAAATAAACAACAACAAGTTTATATGAATTTCTCTAATATCTCTGAAAAAAAAAAAAAAACAATACATAAAATGCAATCCTTTTCAATATGCTTATTATGAGAAGCAAAGAGGAAGTAAAAAAAGTGAAAGAACAAACAAATTCAACGTAATTTCATTTTATAATATATAATTTAATTTATCATTAATTAATTAACCTGTACTTTATTTTACCAAAATGTGTGTAGGATAAGTTAAGCTAAAAAAATAGATGATTCTGTTTGTGCTGAATGAATAATTTGAATTTTTATTAAACTGTTAATGTCATAACACTGATTACCGAAAAATCTTAACAATTTTAATGGTAATATTGCTTATTTCACATATCTTTTTATAATTGCACAAAATTTATCAAAAAATATTAAATTGAAAATTTTTTTTTGTTGAAAAGATTGAATGATATGAATAACTCAAATTTGTGCTTACTTCAAGCAAAACTTTTTTTTTTTTTTTTTTGTTTTCGTGCTACTTTATTGGAACACATTCAATACTGCACACATTTTAAAATAAATTTATTTTAATAAATTATTTCAATAATTATATGTAACAAATCTTTGGCACAACTGTTGATACAAATCTAACAAACAACTATCAATCGATATAAGTGCATAAAAAATATGCTTGTTATTTTGAAATTACTGGATAGTTTTAGTATTTTAAATTACATATCTGATACATGTAATTACAAATTTAATTCTATTACTCTTAAAAACTTTTGTAAGAAATTAACAAACTTTATCAGATATTATTTATTTCATTTCAAGAAAAGAAAAAACTTATTTAGCCTAAAAATCCATAAAAGAAAAAATGGAAAAATAATTGGCAATTAGCATATAGTATCAAAATTTAAGACATAAATTAATTTAAAAAATGCATAAAATTTATTCATTAAAATGATTTGCAACAAATGAATATACAGTAATATAATTGTATTGTAATTTTATAATTCATTAATTCAAAAATGAGAAATAAATGGTAATTTTGTAACATTTTATAATTACAAATCTAATATGGAAAATTTACATAATAATATCAGGCTTCAATACATTTGTTGTAATAGTTTTATAGGGTAAAATTTGTGCACCATTTAGATATAATTCATCTTCAACAATAACATTATCACCAAGAACACAAATATTATCAATTCTAACCCAATTTCCAATAATACATTTTTTACCAATGATACTATCATTTATCCAACTATGACTATAAATGATACTATTTGATAGAATTGTTGAATTTCGTAAACAAACTCCATCATAAATTTGTACATCAGAACCAATGATAACATTTGGTCCAATGATACAATCATTACCAATTTGAGCTGTTTGATGTATCATTACATTTTCTTGTATAAATTGTTCCTTACTAAGCATTTCGGGATATTTTAATCGTAAAAATTGAAGATATAATTGTGTACCAGTAAGAAAATCATATGGTTGTCTAATATTAATCCAGAAATCATCAAGATGATAAATATAAAGATTACCATCTTTTGCCATTTCCGAAAAGATTTCTTTTTCCATTGATGTAGATAATAATAATGATATTCGATCGAATACTTTTGATGATAGAATATATAAACCAGCATTAATATTATTACTCATATATTCCATTGGTTTTTTCACAAATTGTTTAACTTTACCTGTTTTTTCATCAAATATACAAACATCATATTTACTGGGTTCGATAACTTTTGTTATTGCAATTGTACCTTCATGTTGATGACAAATATGATAATTAATCATTTGTTGAAATGGAAAATTACAAATAATATTAGAATTAAGTACTAAAAATAATTCTTCATTTTTGAGTAAATTGTTTGCTAAAAATAACGCTTTAGCTATTCCAAGTGATACATTTTCCATTGTAAAATGTACCGTAATATTCCAACGATTAGCATAATTTATTATTTCTTCTTCCAATAATTTTGTACAATAATTAATAACCAAAATAATAGTATTAATACCAGCAGCTATTAATGCTTCCATTTGATGGAAAATTATCGGTTTATTAGCAAATTCAATAAGTGATTTAGGATATGTTAGAGTTAATGGTCGTAAATATGTATCATAGCCATCAATTAAAATGAGAGCTTTCATAATTTATTTGTATTCGATGGATAATTTTATTACACTTCCACCAATTTCCTTAAATTAATCAAATTTATATCAAATCAAATCTTTCTGCTATCTATTTTTTCTTGAATTATTCATGAAATTTAATAACAATTAGTGAATATGGGGGGGTGGGAAAAAAAAAAACGAATTTCGAAAATAATTTAGTGAAATAATTGAAAGAATAACTAACATCACACATTGATGTTGATCGATAATTAGTTTGCTAACACTCACAAGCATTCGTCGTAAACATTTAACGTTGTTAGAATAATCTATTACATCTTTGCATTCTATATCGATTTAAATTAATTCTTTCTTTCATTTTAAAATAAGATATTATATTTCATACATTAGAAGCAAATTTGAGCAATAAATTTATTCATTTATTTAGCTTACTAACTTGACAATTTTATTGCACTAATATTATATAGAGAAAAAAGAATTATGGAAAAGTTCATTATTTACTGAAGTTAATAATTAATTGTATTTTAGAAAGAAGTAAAAAATTTTAATTATTCATATATTTTTACATTGTAACATTATTATTTCAAATTAATCAGCACTAAAATATTGTCATATAATTACTATGTTTGTATAGTTTTGATATGAGAGACGTGAAGATTTCATAGCGAGGTATCTATTATTTCCAGTTACTTTTAGCTGAAAAGTAACCCGCATCTCTGGGAGTTTACTTGTTCTTGTAGTTTTCTGTTTTTTATCTTTAACCATTCCTCCATGAGATTCGAGTTATTGATTAGTAGTGGTGCATTACATTAGTTTTCATTGGGTTAATACAGATTTACTGGACTGACGGCAATTAGTGTTCCGTTAATTGAGGAAAATATCGATTTGTTGAAATTATTACTCGAAAATTGATGTATGATTATTTTTGAACACAGCATAATTATCAGTATTGATATGATATATTGAATTAAAAAATTTTTATTTGATAGGGAAAATAATTCTTTGATTTTTCTTTTTAGAAGATTATTTGATTTGAAAAATGGTAGAAAAAGGAAAGGATGATCCACAACTTGCTTGGATTTATGAAGGCACGAAATCCTTGGTTAATCGGGAAGATTATCTACTCGGCAAAAGGGTATGAAAAGTTGTTTGATAGCTTATGGAATAATTTGTTACAAATCATGCTTTATGATAGTATAGCATATTTGCTTGATGGATTTTCTTTAGGTGGATAAGAACTTTGAACTCTACTCCGATGCTGTTATCAAGGATAAGGAAAGCGGGATTGAAGCAGTAGAAAAGCCACAGCGATACATAGATGGTACTTCGTCGTCGAGGATATCCAATCTGGAAGTTGATATTGTACGAACTGAAGATCCGTTAGTGGCCATTAAGGTTATGTTTTAAACTACTTTTTTTCGTTATTTTGACTAAATCAATATACTTTGAATCTGCACAGCGGAAAAATTTGTTGGCAAGTTGCCATAGATGATTATTTAATTTTCAGATGAGGGAGGAAAGGGTGTGGCAGGAGAAGATGGAGAATCCTTTAGTACAACTAAAAATGCAAAAACTAATGAAAAAAGTGATGGAGAAGAGAGAAAGGAAACGATTGAAGAAACTAAAGAAATTAGAAAAGAAGAAGAAAAAATCTAAGCATGGCGTGGAGTGTGATGATAATGCTAATCAGGTTGAGGTAAAGCTGGTTACTTCTTGTCAAGATGCGCTTTCTTTTTTTTAAGGTTCATTGTGACAATGTTGACCGAAATATTTTTGAATTATTTGCAGAAAAATGAACGGCACCGTGTCAGTAATGAAAAACATTCAGTAGTGCCTTCACTGTCCTTGGAACCGGCGAAAGTAGGGAGATTTTGTTATTCTAAGAAAGTAGTTATCTTCCTTAAAACTCTCTTTGCATGAAAATTCTTTTCGAA
>JABVXV010000309.1:0-28625 GCA_013365325.1 Dipetalonema caudispina | reverse complement strand
TAATTGCTATAAATTTTGTTATCTAACATTAAATTTGCAAAATAACATTTATGGTCCAAAAAATTTACTCAACTATATATCACTTATCACTTCGCTAGAGACACTTTCAACATTTTACCCAATAAATAACTCAGGTGAACATTGATGATAATTTGTTTAACTGTTAAATTGATATGGAATAATACTAACATCTTGTACTACATCCCATATCCTAAACCTATCAACTATTGATATTTTGCATAACCTTACTACTACTATAAGAGCTTACACTAACTGGCAGATCATTCTGTAATAATTTTACCTAAACATTGTAAGCATACAAAATTTTTCGAGTGTATGAAGCATGTGAAAACATTTCGAGTAAAAAATTTATCAAAACACATTATTCATTAAAATTGTTTGGGTAGCATGACTCATTAAATTTGTGGCCCTAAAGAGGGCCGTTGGGTTTGGAAGATGGTTACTGAACCATTGCTCCCATTCAGCAGAACGAGTTGAAAATTTTATTTAGGCTCGTTCGCCACGAATACGTCGAGCAAGTTGAATGTCTTTTGGCATGATGGTAACACGTTTAGCATGAATTGCACATAAATTCGTATCTTCAAAAAGTCCAACTAAATACGCTTCACTAGCTTCTTGTAATGCAAGTACAGCTGATGATTGAAAACGTAGATCAGTTTTGAAATCTTGCGCAATTTCACGTACCAAACGTTGGAATGGAAGTTTACGTATAAGCAATTCGGTAGATTTCTGATAACGACGAATTTCACGTAACGCAACAGTACCAGGACGATAACGATGTGGTTTTTTTACACCACCAGTTGCAGGAGCTGATTTTCTTGCTGCTTTTGTTGCTAATTGCTTACGTGGTGCTTTACCACCTGTTGATTTACGAGCAGTTTGCTTAGTACGAGCCATCAACACAGATCAATACAACACGACACAACACTTGCACAGACTATTAAATGAACTGCAGCAAACAAATGAGTGACCTTTTATAGGTTTCTAATTTCCCGCCAAAATTTTTAATGATTTTTTTTTTTTTGCAAATATAGATCCACCCCCTTTTTTTTTTCTGGAAGGTTCTATTTGAAATAAATTAAAGGGGGACAATCTTTGATTATTTATTATTGGAAGAAAAAAGGGATCAATTAATGTTTTATTAAATTAGTATTTATTAATATTTATTATTAGAGTAATTTAAATAAAAATATTAATTGTATGCATATTTTTTTTGAATTTTTTTAAAAATTTGACGAATCATTTATGACAAATTAAAATTACTTTAAAAAAAAAAATTAATTAATTAATTAAAAATATTTTTGAAATGATTAAAATAATTGCAATTTTTAGTATTCTAAAAACTTGAAGAATTTTTTACGAAAAATTAGAGTTTATTCAAAGAAAATAAATTAAAAAACATTTTAAAATGATTTAAATGTTTTATAATTCTTAGAAAAATCTTTTTTCTTTTCTTTTTTTTTTTAGGAAATTCATGAAAAAGCTGTAAATTGATCTCTTTGTAAAATTGCTAAACTGGAAAAAAAAAAATTCCACTTATATTAATGTTGTACAATTTAAAATTATCAATGAAAATTTACAATCGAAATGAGTGCTGCTCAACGTTCCTTTATCCTCACTTTTTTTTTTTTTTTTTAATGATAAATGTTCTAAAAATTTAAAGTCATTTTTGTCTTTAAATTTTTAGAATATTTATCATCAAAAAAAAAAAAAGAAAAAGAATGTTCAGAAGGAAAATAAGACTGGTTGAAATTTACGAAAAGATTAAAATTTCATCCATTACATCTTTGTCAAGAATTTTATGTGAAAGTATAGTACCATACGTGATATACGTGATATACGTGAAACATGCATTATTATACATTCTACAGTTATGTTGCATTTTTTTCACTGTAATTTTAATGCAATGAAGAAGGGAAGAAAAGTTTTGCCATATTTCGGATACATATCTACGTGTTTTATATATGACGGATTACGTGTCCTGTCCTGTATTGGAGACACGTGTTTGGTGACAAGCTTACTTTACAAGAATATTGCACTTAAGAGCGTAAAATTTAATTTGCAAATTCCCGCCAACTTCTGAGATTTTGGCGGGAAAATGGTTTAGTATATAAAGGCAATTCGTTGGGGGTTCTAATCTATCGTATTGTTAGTTGTATAGGACAGTGTCGAGAAATGGAAACATCGGCTATCGAATTACCTTCACCACCGCGAATGGGCGGTACAATTGGGAAGCCTTTGAAGAAGCATCAACCAGGAATCCCCGGTACTCCTAAAGTACGATCCAAGCGTCCAGGCACGAAAGTAGCGAAAAATCATCCCAGCTATTCTCAAATGATAAAGGAAGCAATTACTGCTTTAAAAGATCGGAAAGGTTCAAGCCGTGTAGCAATCCTGAAATATATCTCAGGCCGTTATCAATTGGGTAATAACGGTAAACGTGTACATTCTCAACTTCGATTGGCCATCAAGAAGGGTATTGCATCGGGGAAGTTTACACTTGCGAAAGGTGCTGGCGTGAATGGTTCCTTTAGGCTTGGTGCCAAGGTTGGAGCTAAGACGAAAGAAAGGTCACGTAAGTCAAAGAAGAAGATACCATCGAAACAAGAGAGAAAAAGTAAAATTCCCTCTACTTCTCCTAAGAAGCCAAAAATAAAGAAAATTACGGCTGCAAAGAAGTCGCCGAAGCGGAAATTGAAGGCAAGCAAACCGAAGCCGAAGGTTTCAAAATCGAAGAAAATAGCGTCGTAGATGTGTTATCATCACGACGTTAGTCCCATAACCCAACGGCCCTCTTAAGGGCCACAAATTTCATGAATCATGCTATCTCTTTCGATCTCGGAATTCTTTCCATGTGAGAAAGGGCATATTTGTCTCTTTGAAAATAAAATCTTTTTGACCCTCTAAAATTTTCTTTTCATCAAATGAGTTAGAAAACTATTATGCATTAAAATGGTTTTTTTTTTTCCAGAGTGTTTACATTGACCGTTGATCACGGTACCATTTATACATCTTTGCCAGGCTCAACATGTTATTCCTAAAACAGTGCGGCAAAGAAATTTTGAAGATATCCGATTAAATGTTAGTCATTCTAGTTTAAGGCATTTGCATTTTGGCGATATGATTGAATTGTGGCTTTGGATGTCATTCCGTCTGATCAGGTGGAATTAAACAACGGTGTAAAATGGGCAAACATCAGAAGTGTGTCTTCACCCCAGCTTCTAAGCATAATAAATTAAGTAAATATAAATCAATTTAAGAGGAAAATATCTTAACTGCGGTTATGTCGATATCAGGAGGTACATGTTTAGTTATATATGTCGTGACGGTTCGAATTTAATTCGTATTCCAATTCAAATTTAATTCGTCGATAGTTTGCAACTAGACATTTAATATCCATATTGCTTGATAAGGTTTGGTTCACGTAGCTATTACCGTGACGTCAGTGTAGCAATTGCTATGATGGCACCAGGAAAACCAAATGTCAAAAAGTTTTATTCAAGTTTTATGATACAACGGAAATTAATATACAGGTACTGCAGATCGATAAGCAACAAACAAAGATAATCAAATGATAAGAATTATGTCATCAGCATTTTCCTCAAAATGGCAAAGAAATGTATTCATTAAATCCATCCAAGATAAGTGAATTTAGTGCTTCTCAGGAGCATTAAAATCAAATCAGTTGTTGAAAATGGATTACGAAGTACAAATAATATAATGAAGAATTTTATCCGAGGTAAATATCGCAACGGTTCATACGATCACTATTTCTGGCGTTTAGAGCTCGACCCCTTAGATGTGGATTGTTCGCCCTTGCGTTTCTGACCAGACTAAAATTAAGCACTGATTTGGAAAATGAATATTAGCAATTAGGCATACAATATTACCTTACCGATGAAACTGACAAATACTCCTCACTCTGGAATAGTAGCAGTAGTCAATATTGTATCGGAGTGCCAACTGTATTTGCACACGACAGAAAGGATACACTAATTTCGGATTAAGACTGCCATCAGTAACTAAACGAACAGAAAAAGTTACCTTAGTGACTGGTGTGACTTTCGGGTCGTTAGCATTAGTTGTAGGAGTATTTGCTGATGATTTCTGACCGTGTTTTCGTTTCACTTCTACTTCACCCATTTCTTTTTCAATTAATGAAATAAGTGTATTACAGCGACGTTGAAGCTCCTGAAGAACGACTCAGAGCTCAAAGGAAGTGTAAATGAAACTAATATAGAATCAGATACTGATTCATGAATGAGAAACCTTTGATAAATACGGAACCCATGAAAATTCTAACCGTTGACGTGCGAGATTTGATAAACCAATCGAACCGAAACTGTGGCGCAGAGCGAACTGCTTGTCGTAACTCCTCGTAAACATTGTCCTTGTCAAAGCCAAGTTTATGCAGTTGACAGACCATAAATCTTAAAGATGGTACTTGACGAACTACATCAATTAATCGAAAATAAAAATATGCAATCAATACTTACCGATCTTCTTCTTCCGTGTAATTTTTGCCTTTATTTGTTCCATACTGAATTCGTAATTGATGAAATGGAGCCTTATACTTTGCTATTTTTTCATCCAGTGCCTTTTTGATACTCTGCCGGCGCTGTATTCGAGCTTCGCCCTAAAACAAAACTCTATGGGTTAATAATTTTGAGTGATATCAGATTTCAAGATGATTTCAAAGTCAATATAAAAATAAATGATTTGATGGAATTCGAAATTTCTATCGGAAATTCATAAATTATTCTAAAAATATTGTACTAACGGCAATTCACGAACCTTTTCGATTGTCGCCAGGATTCTTTCGTGATCGGACAGTTCATCGAGGCGTTCCCAAAACAACTTTGCATACTCTTCAACCTTAAAGAAAAAAAAAAATGGATTTTCCTAATTTTTGAAATGTTCTACATCGGTGCAATATTAAAACAAAAAAGGATAACTTGATGATTTATACGAGCTTCATTTATGTTGTTCTGAATGTTTAGCTAAAAAAAAAAAAAGAAAAACCTCAGTTGCAGATTTTGTGTCTATTTCTTTCGCAATATTTTCCAAATCATGCCTTCCATACTTCTCATTCGCTTTGATAAACTGTTGAAATTCTCGACGACTCCAATTACTTTGCCCCTAGAAATACCAATGTTAACGAGAGTTTTAAGTTAACTCTAATCTATTTCTCTTTCGCAATTAAACACTTCAAAATCACTTGTGTAAGCAGCTGAATCTTTTCGTTTTGCTCTTCTTCAGTCAGTGGGACAGCGTTGTCAATCTTTTTCTGCTCTTCTTTTTGTTTCCTTTCTGCTTCTTTAGTTGGAAGATCTGGTGGTCTTTGTGCCTGAAAACCAAAAATAAGCACAGGAACTGTATCAAGTGATTCAGTTTCAAATTTAACAATTTCAAGATTCATTAGTAGTGTTAAAAAACCATTTTTGCAAAAGCTCAGTCTGATGTAGAGGAAAAAATCAGCGAAAAAATATTGATATCAGTAACAAAAAAAATGAAGTCACATCAAAAAGTGTATGATAATAGCGAATTCATACATACTTTTAGATGTGACTTAAAGATCATCGTTGCCATGAAGTTTAGCCCGTAATATCAAGTAAAGGAGCAGCCAGAATTTCAAGT
Organism: Dipetalonema caudispina; assembly: GCA_013365325.1. Classification (NCBI taxonomy): domain Eukaryota; kingdom Metazoa; phylum Nematoda; class Chromadorea; order Rhabditida; family Onchocercidae; genus Dipetalonema; species Dipetalonema caudispina. The sequence goes on along the minus strand of JABVXV010000309.1, from coordinate 22,967 downwards.
TACTGATTCTTTCCTTTTTCATCCCTCAACTATCAGAAAATTTCTAATCTAAATTGGTCAGTTTTGAACTAATCCTACGGATCGGATGTTTGCAGTTTTATTAATAAAGCGGAATGAAAAGCATACTCTGCTGTCCGATCATTTAAAGACCAGATTATCGCTCTCAAATTTCCTAGCTTTAAAGTCTACATTGAGGTAAAAATTGGAAAAATTGCAATGAGCTGCTTTTTTTTTACTTTGTAAATTTCTTCAAAACTAAAGGGTAACAAGTCTTGTATGCAATATCGAGAAAAGTCAGCAACAAAAACTGAAACAATTTCTTAAGACATACTCTATATCCGATTGTTTTCCGATGAAGATAAACTTCCTTTTCCAGCAACTCGAACAATCGTTTTGGATAGAACTGGAAATCTTGAACATTAGGTTGCTTAGGTGGTCTTGGCGCTTTTGGTGCTTTTGGCTCTGCATGTCCTCCTCGCATTGCCTCTCTGCAAACAATGCAACATTCAACAAAAACGTAGAATTTGAAACCAACAAAAGTGGTATGGAAATATCCTAGTGCATTTTTATGCATCTTTCTTTTGCTGAGTAATGGACTACACAGTCAATTTGAAATTTATTGAATGTAATTCTATTATATCTGAAGAGGGTAAAGCTCCACAAATTAAAATCATGTCTTATACAGTCTGATAAACATAACTGAATCAACTAGCACTGAATTCCATTAATAGTCAATTACGAATGAGAAAATCATTTGGAAAGTACCTAACCTAAAATAAGCGTCGACTTGATAATTTGCTTTCCGTTCTCGCTTCGGTGGCTCAATCCAATAACCAATTCCCCCAACATTTTTCTGTTTCTCACGATAATCTTCTCCTTCAAATTTGTAAACCGTGTAGTTGCTATCAGCATCGAATGTTGGTGCATCCAAGGCAAAATTCCGAAGCGATGTCTCTCCCAATGAAGCGATTTTTTTATTCAACGCCTGCATGCAAAATGATTTTTGATAAGTTAGCCTTTTTGAAGCATTCATAATACTACAAAATATTATCAAGAATTATTGTGCGACTATTGCTGGTTGTACCTCTGTTTTCTGCTCTGCTTTTTCCAAAATACTATCTATATCTTCATCTGTAATTGTACTGTCTTTGGAAGCAAACACTTGATCAGCTCCATGTCTGATCATATCCAGCATGTCTTCTTTACCCAAAGCTTTCTGAGAATCCGTCAATCGTCCCTAAAAAAATTAAAAAGAAACAGCGAAAAAAAACAAATGGAACAGAATATCTGACCAGTTCCAATTACTAATAATGGATGAGCATAAATTCTCAGAATGGAACTTTCATGTTTGACTCTTGCTAGAACCGATTACTGATAAAGAACAAAAAATACGAATTCTCAGTTCAAAAAAAGAAGACAAGAAATGATGTAATTCAATTAAATATTCTAGATAATTTTAAAATATCAAGCAATCTAGAAATCTCAAATTCAGTGCTGTCCTCTGGTTTAGAAATATACAAACAAGCACGCTAAAAGCAATGATTAAAAACACAAGGATTGATGTATCATTGCGTTTTAAATAGCATCATATATTTGCTTAGTGTGAAAAGACTCAAGAGATCTAAACAACATTATTTAGTACCTGTTGTATAACGATCGAATCAAGGTGAAGTTTCATTTCAGCTCGCTCAATGATTCTTTCATCCACAGTGTTATCTGCTATAAATCGGAAAACGCGAACTTGTTTCTTTTGTCCGATACGATGCGCTCGATCCTAAATCTCGAGTTTGATAGAAACGGCAACACTCTTCGTAATTTTCAAATTTCGTTAAAAAGAAATACATGAGAAGGGTAGTGGCTGGGAGACTAGTTAAAATTGTAAAACAACAGATTATTAATAAGGTAAAGCACAGAAACAGTGATTTCGCCGAGTGAAGTGTGAACAGTTCTTGATATGAAGACACTGTATTCGAGATTTTCAAAAGTTAAATCAAAGAAAATACCAACCATCGCTTGTAAATCTACTTGTGGATTCCAGTCACTATCATAAATGATAACAACATCTGCAGCAGTAAGATTAATTCCAAGGCCACCCGCGCGTGTTGTAAGCATAAAAATGAATTTGTCTGAATCCGGTCTGTTAAATTCATCGATGGATTTCTGACGCTCATCATGAACAGTCTGTCCATCCAAGCGACAGTAGCGATAACTACGCCACCAGCAATAATCTTCTAATAAATCCAACATTCGAGACATCGACGAAAATATCAAGACGCGAGATCCTGGAGAATTTAAAATTTCAGTTCCTTGAAGGTAACTTGAAATATCGGAAACCAATGGTAAAAAGCTGGTCAGTACTTATATAATTATAGGCATTAATTCACACATAATTCAAAGTACCATAAAATAAATAGGATTTCTCCCAACCTTGTGCTTTCAGTTTCACCAGTAACTTATCGAGTAGAACCATTTTTCCCGAGTTGTCAACAAGATGCTGATCTGTGGTATATGGTGGACCCGGTTCAGCGCCATCGAATAAATACGGGTGATTACAACACTTTCGCAAATGCATCAGTATATTCATTATTCGTGCCTTAAAAAAACAGTTGTATTCCTTTTGAGGAAACAGTGCACAGATTCGTTTGAAACTTTGAACCTCTGCTTTATACCAAATAAAAGTACTCGAAAACTTCCGATACAAGACAATTTCTAATAACTGCTTGTGAATATTATGTTTAAGTGGGAGATGTTAACAACTAGTATGGAAACACTTCCCAAGTTCTCACCAAGGCAAATTTGAAATCGAAGAATTAAACAAATCTGTATTTCAATTAGTTTTAATCTCCCGGAAAATAACTAACCTTTTCCAATTTACCGGCACCATTAACAACATCGATATCTTTCATTAAGATTTTGGTATACCTATAAAAACATCGGAGATAAAACTTAAGAATTTCTTGCAGTACAATTTAAATCCACTATAAAAACATTCTTAATCATTTCAATACTTTTCATCAAAATTTTGATTGCTAAGTCGGATAAATACACAAACATAATGAAGACAAACAACTGCATGCCCAAAATATCAAGCAGCTTACAACGACTTAAGAAATCAAATAAGATTACCATTCTCTCTGCATCTTTGACAAACCCACATAGATCTTAACCTCCTTTTTTGGAAGAAGAGTTTTTTCGACATCCGACTTGAGACGTCGTAATAAAAATGGTTTCAAAACCTAAATAAAAGATGTTTCATAGAGCTGAATTTTATGATGCTATTTCTAAAAAAATCAAGTATTTAAATTTCACTGTGAAGAACAAAATTACTAGAGAAAAGTGAAAAGCCTGTGCTAAAGCAAAGAAAAACTAAAGTACCGATATGAAATATATCACTGTAACAACGAAAGAAAGATGGAATTACTTTATGTAAACGTGCAACGAGATCCTGGTTGCTCATCATATCATTCGTTGTAAACCAAGAATCGAAGTCTGATGCAAGTGCGAACATATCCGGTAACAAAAAATTAAGTAACGCCCATAACTCATGCAAATTATTTTGCAAAGGTGTTCCCGTTATTAGTAAACGATGTTTTGATTTGAATTCGCGAACAATCTCTGACAGCTAAAATATACAATTTGGAAACACAAGTATCCTCAAAATCTATCGGGACACCTCGATATCTTATTAAAATAACAGTATCGCTTAAAGTGTGCTGCAAAGAATAAATGAATTATCCTGGAAATCAAAAATACAAAAGGTACATGAAGGAAAATAAAATTTCTAATCGATGATAGATAGGAAAATAGCATCACCTTCGAATGTTCATTTTTTATACGATGTGCTTCGTCAATAACAAGATATTGCCATGCATATTTTCTTAGTAATGATTTTTCCTTTAAAACCATTTCATACGATGTCACCAAAACATCCCATTTTCCAGGCAAAATTTCATTACGTATTAAATCTGCCTAAAAACAATTGTAAAATTCTACATGAAAAACCTCAATTGGATGAAAGCAATAAATTAATGAAGTAATATAACCAGAAAATATTCGAGGTATGATGCAACTAATATTTAAAAAATAGGCTAAATAAATGAACAATAAAGAGATTTAAGGAAAAAAGTAGATAATAAATACTCAGAAACGAAATCTTACTCGTGCTTCGGCAATGCCGATGAGTGCGACGGCTTTCAATGATGGACACCATTTTCCAAATTCATTGATCCAATTTTGCAGCGTCGATTTAGGAGCGATGACTAAATGTGGTCCAGACGCATTTTTATAATGCTTCATGAAGCCTATCACCGCAACCGTTTGCAATGTTTTACCCAAACCCTAGAAAATATTTACGGAAGGTCTTATATATCTTGAACTTACTGAAAATATCAGTTAAAAGAAGTAACAGAAACAAAATAAGTTCTTAACGATTTTTGGTTTAAAAATTAATCTAAAATGTACCATCTCATCAGCGAGAATTCCATTAATACCGTTATGTTGCAATGAAATAAGCCAATTAAGCCCTCGTATCTGATAGTCGCGCATTTCACCATTATCAATATAAAATGGCGTTTTTTCAAATCTACAAACAACAACAATTGGTATTCAATATGTATTCAATACGCATAAATACTAGTATATAAGAAATAAATGGAACAAAACGAACGCAATTTGCGCACCAGAACAACATAAAGGAAATTCATACTGACCGAATCAGTGTTTCGCTCTTTTTCACTTGGTTTATCAACTCTTCGTCCTCTTCCTTTTCCGTTTTACGATGACGGTGATCACCTTCAGACTGATTTCGAGGACGACCTTTCGTTACCATACTGCTTGATGCACCCGCTTCAACAACCATAATTTACATTAAAAAAATAATTGCTGCTCTTTTTTTGTGTTAGGAATGAGTGAAAGAATAAGAGAAAAACCATTCCAAATTCTTAAAACCAGCTTACTTCCAGCAACTCTTACTAAAAAAAACTTTAAACAAAATACAAAACTGCTTTACCTCACTTCCATAGCAGCGCATTATCTACACTAAAAGCAAAAACAAATACAAGATATTTACACATCACAACCGTAATTGCATTATAATTAAGTTTTACCATCAACACTTTCAACATCTCCTGCACTCAAACAGTGCGAAAAATTCTCTGTTTTCTTTAGCAGCATTTCAAAACGTTTGAAAGAATCCTTTTCAAATTGCGATTCCATACTGAAGTTGCTGCCTAAATATCAAAACAAACACAATTTTTTTCAACCAATATTTATCAGCTAAAAAGAAAAAAGTTAGAAGCAGTCAGAACTATATCTTTCATATCGATTTATCACGATTGAGATTTTAATTAAGCCGTGACGTTTTGGAAATACTACTCTATGCATACACAGCTATTTTAAGAGCTCTCTGAGCATTATACACTTTCATTTTCGTGGAAAATGCAAGCAAAACTTTTGTTAAATCAGTCATTGTGTTATGACGGTACTCCTAATTCCACCTACTCACAATACGAATCATACCAAGCATCATTAAATATTTATTTACCCAACTTTTGGTAAAACGAAGAAGTTCATTTATATACAACCAGACTGATAAGGTAAAAAACCATACTTGAGGTAGGTGTTTCAACAACATCTCCCGCATTTCCATCGGTTTCCATAGGTACTGTATCAGGCTGAACCTTCATTTCCACAGCTTCTATTTCAACCATTTCAGGTTCATTTTTCACAAAAATCTTGGCTGGTTCTACCAACAGTGCCTCATTGATGTCATTTTCCTCACTGGCATCCATCTTATTCTGCTACATATAATTTCATATAAATTAGCAATAAGACAACAATGTGTCAAGCATTATAGGAAGGTAAAAAAACACGCATCAACTGGATCTTACACGTAAACATCCCATCAAGTAAGGAACAACCAACAACATTCCCGCTATATCCCGGAACTTCCTAAGTCCTGCAGGAGAACAGTGTGATTTATCGCAACGTCACGATCAATCACCGTTTATATCATCCTGAAGAAGTCGCAATGAAAATCATTGTCCCCGGGCCTTTTACAATACCATAGATTGATGAAGAACTAGAGACCAATTTACCGGGAGCTATTTAATTATAAATATTGGGATATTTTAAGAGTTAATTAAGAAGCGAAATATTTGAAATTGATTGTAATCTTAGAGATATTGCTTAAAATTGGATAAAATTTTGTATACTAAGAATTTTTTTGGGAATTCGATACATCGATTCAGTTCACTTTCGAATTGATGAAAGATACTCGCAATACTACTATCCGTACTTTTATTAGGGTCAAGATACTAATGGAGCATTCCAATTGTTGATGTTAAAATTAAACTATTGGTGTAAAAAAAAAACAAGGTTTCGGTGCAGAGATCATGTAATTGCTTCAATGATCAAACTCCTGTTTTGATGATCGAGTTATGATTTCAGAGATTATGCTATCGTTTTAGATATTAGACTGTTGTTTTAAAGATTAAATCGTTGTTTAGAGATCAAATTACAGATGTAAAGATTAAGCTGTTGATTTAAAAGTCAATTTATTGATGTAGAGATCAAGCTATCAGTATAGATATCAGCTTAACAATAAGAAAATAGGTTTGATCCTTAGATGTCTGACTTCCAGATAGAATGGATTCCGAAATGATTTGATAATTACTATCGATTTGCTAATTGTTTTGATATGCTTCACTTATATGGACTATTCTGTAATTGCAGTGATGAAGGGACGATTATACGATTTATTGGTTGGAGAAAATATTGAAAGGAAGGATATCATTAAGGACATAGATATCGATGATGACATACCGGTATTTGTTGCTGCACCAATGGTGCGATATTCGAAGTAAGCTCTTTCTTCCTCTTCACGTAATTGCTATAAGTTTACACGTACGTGTACTTGTGAACTGACATTCATTCTAGCTGCTCCTCTATTGAAAATTCTATCACTTATCGTTTTGATGATTATCATTATTTTTCATGTTGATTACATTATTCTACCATTTGGATGTGATGAAACTTCCACTTCGTTGTGAATACGTTAAATGTAGATATTTTAAATATAGCGGAAATGAAGGATGAAATAAGTGAAGCGGTGGATAGAATTAATAACTAGAAATCGTGAAGTATTATTGTCAAATAAAAGCAATTTATCGTTTTGTAGACTGCCTTTTCGAATGTTAGTTCGACTGTATGCAACGGATGTTGCGTTTACACCCATGATTTATGCGAAACATTTCATTGCTTCGGAAAAATGTCGATCTGCAGAATTCACTACTTGTCCAGGTTCGGTGATTGTAATGCTCCATTTGATTCGATTTGATGATTTCCAAACTGTCTTTCAGTTGAAGAATAGGAAGTACTTGAATATCAAAGTATTGAAATAACTCTCTTGTGCAAACTATCTTACCACTAATTTATATTCGCTTATGCCAGCTAACTGTTTATCCGGATTAATTTTATTTAACGTTTCTTAATGTTTAGTTCACTGGTCGAAGACTAGCTTATTGTAAGTTATTTTATAGGTTGTTATTTTATGCAGGTGACAATCCAACTGTTGTGCAGTTTGCTACCAACGAGCCAGAGGAGTTTTCCACAGCAGCAATGTTCATAAGCAGGTTTATATCATATTCTTATTTTAATAATACATTTTAGCTAGCAATATTTCGTTTATAACAGTTTACGACAACAGCAATCAGAACTGAACTTTTGATATGATGAAGTTGTGAAATCAAATTGTACAAGATGATATTGTAATTGACGTTTATATTCAGATATTGTCGAGGTATTGATTTGAACTGTGGTTGTCCACAACGAGATGTTATGAAAGAAGGATATGGTTCCAGTTTATTGGCAGATCCTGTTCGAATTGCTGATATCGTTGCGACTACACGTCGGCGAATTTCAAAAGCTGATTTTACTGTAACGTTAATCAGTCTATTGAAAATTTTCTTGATAACGAGCAGCAATGACTTTCATCGTACAAGTTGACATGTTATATATTTTAGGTTTCCATTAAAATTCGACTAAAACCGGATCGCCAATTAACTTTTGAAACATGTCGTCAAGCAGAAAAAGCAGGTATTTCATTTATAACAGTACACGGACGGACACCTGAACAGCGCTCGGAACCTGCAGACTATGATATGATCAAGTTGATCAAGTCAAGTTTATCTATTCCGGTAATTGCCAATGGAAATATCAAAAGCTATGAACAAGCATTGCAAGTTGTGAAATACACAAAAGTTGATGGTTAGTCTTTAAGATTATTACCATAAACATTATTATTTCGCGAATGGCTATTATGCATCATTATAAACTGTCCATGTACCCATTTTTTGTTTACGATTGCCAAATATTGGAGTATTTCAAGTAAGATTCAAAGTTTTGCTTCTTAGTTCAAAATTATTGTTAGTGCATCTCACCTTTTTGCATTCAAATAATTTCACTTTTTTTCATTGTACTTTTTTTTTGCATTGACTACTTCGTAGTGCATTGTTATTAATAATCTGAAATATGCATCGTGTTGAGTCTATTCAGCTTCCTTTTTTGTATGAATTTTAGGAGCAAATGAATTATTTTTCTGAGATTCGTAAACTTTTTTCTTTCAACATCATGTCCAAGAAAATTATTATAGGAAAACGAGAATTCGTTACGGTGTAATCATCATTTTATAGGTGTAATGTCGGCAAATGGTTTATTAGAAAATCCAGCTATGTTTGCTGGTTACACTTCTACTCCGAAACAGTGCGTTGCAGATTGGGTACGATTTTTTCTCTTTTTTGTATTGCATCTTTTGTATAAACCTCAACCGGTGCTTAGTGGTATTATTCAGCATGTATATTTATCCGAGATCTCAATTTACGTATTTCTTAATTAGTACTAATTTTTCAAAATGTTGTTGGAACTGTTAATTATCCGATAGGTGCGTTTGGCAACGGAACATGGTTGTCCATTTGATTTGTTTCATCAACAATTAATGTTTATGCTTCGATCTTCGCTCACCAGTAGGCAAAGAACGGTGTTCAATGGATTGAGTAATCACCCGGCTGTTTTTGACTACCTCAGTCGTAATATCTTCAAAAATGATATTTTTAAGTGATACATGCGACACTTTCTTATTTGTATTGAATACGTAATTTTATAAATACAATAAAAAGATATCTTATGCACTTGCAGGATTGATTTTTTAACTACAATTTTTCAATTAATTTTATACAAATTTTAATTTCTAAAAAAGTTTTCAGCACAAAATTTTAAAAGACTACTTATGTGTTTCCGTTCGTTAGAATTTGTATCTTTGTTGCCTTGTGATTTTCGAAAACATTAAAGCTAATCTCATAATCAACAACATTGATATTTAGCTCGTTGTTATTATGACACATATGAATAGAAATGGAATAATGCTGTCAAGTTGGAATACAAAGTTGTCCAAAGGATTGTCACATTCTACATCCTCTTCAACATCTGCTCATATATGATTTTCATTTTTTGATTGACAAAGTTTTGTTCTGGATTGGCTTTCCAGCTATTTGAATTTCTCTTTTCTAAACATACACAGAAGTCGGTATCTTTTTTTTTTTTTTTTTTTTTTTTTTTTTCGATTAATCAGAAATGTTTGGATGGGGAAAGATTTGTGTGAAACATTTTCAAAAAATCCTTACAGCAATGATTTCAAAGTTTCTGTAAACATCAAATGTAGTTGCATCCTTCCTTCTAGCTGTATTTTAAATGAATTTTTTAATGTCAAACAAAATTTTATATCTGAGAAATATAATTCCTCCAATGCCATCTTGATCGAAATTCTGATTCGTCAAAGTGTTGCTGCCTTAGTCATAAATAAATATTTGTAAAAAGCTTGATATATGGAAATCATAAAGTCTAGGATCAGTTCCCATAATTCCTCTTCTATTTTGAATAATTCCTGCTTCTTCTTTTTTTTTCTACAAACTTAACCAGTTTATCAATATATTTAATATAGTTTCATTTCAAACTTTTATTCTTGTTGAGTTTTGGAATGTTGAAAAATTTTTGTACTATATTGAAGTAATCAATGACATTTGAAAAGTTCAAAGTTCCAAAATCCTATTTTAATTAATAGTTCTCATCAAAATAGTAGCTAGCATGCAATCTAATCTTTTAAAACATTAATAATTTGCGGAAAATGTTGAAGAATATAAATTAGCCTGTTCGATGTGAATTTCAATTTGTCACAACTTCAATTTTACGCCACTAAAAGATTTCCTTACTCGAAATTAAAGGAGAAAAAAAGAATGAAAATTCCAAAAGTTTACAATAAAAGATGTAGATGTCACAGTTTTCACAAATAAAAAAAAAAAAAAAACGAAAAATTAAACCAAATTCAACTGAACAACCGCTACAACTATCAACATCAATTTTTAATACTGTCTTTTTGTAATCAAAATATTCGAAATTGATTTGTATTTCATTCCTTTTCCTTCTTCTCTTAATAATCTACGTTTTTCTTTATTGAGGAAAAATTCCGATATTTTACAATTTTTCAATTTTTTCAATTAAAAAATATTTCTGAATATTGCAAACATCTCTCCTCTAACTTAATTATACATGTCATTATTTTGCCTGTTTGATAAACAAAAGATAATTAAATTCTAATCTGTTGTTTGAGAATGTTGAAACCATTAGGATAATTTTGTTATATCGCTTTTTTATTATCAAATTCGATTGATAAGAGATCTTATAAAATTAGATATTTTAATTAAAACAATCATTTTTTGATATATTAATCGGTAAATTATATCTTTGTTGTCTAATTTTAGCTGTCAATAATTATCAGAGTTCGATTTCTACTAAATTCTTCCATATTAAAAATAATACATAGGAATCATTCCTAAAGAATGTATTCAAAATCACTTCTTTATTTATTTATCTAAAATATTATATGAACAAATATGAGTTTTGTCCGCGTAACATTTTTTTTTTTGCCTAAAAATTGATATTGTGCATTTGAATTTCGTCGGTTTCTTTGAACATTTGCATATTATTGTTCAATTTTGTGATATATTTTGAATAATTCTTTTTACAATCAAAAAAAGAAAAATATAATGTGATATCGTTATCACTTTATAGCTATTCGCTCTAACTATTACTATGTATTGATGATGATAGTAATAACAATGATAGTAATGATGATAAGGATGATAGTGATAATATTCGTTTTAGCATTCTATTAAATTCATTACTTGATTAAACTATCAACAATTTATTTAATTTAAAATGATTTATAGAAATTTCGATTTTATTATTTGATCAAATGTTAGATTTGATTTCTGCAATAAAATTAATATTAATAACGAATTAATCAATCTATTCTGATCAAAAATAAGTGATGCATTATTACAATAAAACTTTAATTTTTTATTTTAAGTAATAAATTTTACTTCTAACCTACTGATTATGCTTTTGATTTTATAAGTGAAAGTTAGACTAATTTGATTGTAAAATGAATCCGAATATCTTCCGAGAATTTTATTTATTACTATTTGATAAACTTGTGAAATTTATTTCAGCTATATCTCAGAAGAACCAGTTAATTTTTACCTGATCATCAATCGATGGATTATTTTCAAATTTACTTTATAAACACTTGTCATAATTGGAATACGTTTATCAGTATCAGAGTTAAGTAATTTTTTAAACGTTACAATGGAACACTTTTATGCATCAACCATTTCCAAAAAAAAAAATAATTTCAAATTTCTTAAAGGTTTTAATCCTTGCGTATTGAAAGAAAGAAAGAGAGCAAAAAGATAACAGTAGGAAATTTTGCAATTGAAGAGCTTCATGATTTTAAAATTTAAAAAATTTCCAAATTTCATCTTTCAATTTTTTTGTTTTTTTTCATCTTTTCGTCTTCTTCATTCATAACAACAATCAATCTATCATAAATTATTTTCCAGGTTAATTAGCAGCAAATAATGGAAAAAAATACAATCTTTGCAAAATTTCTATCTCGAAAAATTATTGCTAAAACTTCAATTGAGGTATTGTGATACTTTAATGTTGCAAATGGATTACATATATATGTATTAATGAACATATATACATGTCAAATAATTTAAATTTAACCATTTTGTAAATATACAAGAAAATACGAAGTATTGGGAGAAATTTTAGAATAGCAATCAATGCAAACATTATGATCAATATTTAAACAGTAAACAAAAATTTTCCAATTCCTGGATCAAGAATGTTGGAAGAAAGAAATCGCATCCTGTTTGGAGCTTTTTTACGGATTTAAAAAGACCAGGTGAAGTGTTAAAAAAAAAAAAATTTATTTCTTTTGAAATTTTTATAAAACAAAATTTCTCTTCCATATTTTTTCGTTCCAGTAGTGTTGAATTAAATGGAAATTTTTTTTTTTTTTGCTTTCAAATTAAGTGAACTCGAAATTTAAAATTTATTAATCAAAATACTCCATATTTCACTTTTTCCTGCTTCTCTTGATAATTTCAAAGATAATAATTTTTTTTTTCCTTTTTTTATTCTCTGTCTCACAGTACTTTTGAGATTTAAAATGAAACTCTGAAATTTCTTTATGATCAGGATAAATAACTAATAGTTATCTGAATCTAAGTGATACGGATGATTGGATAATTGAATAGAAGTAGAATGAGAAAGAATAGTAATAATGACAGCTATTAATTTTGTAATATGCAAAAGTGGGAATTAAACTTGATCTATAAAAATAACTCTCCGAATATGGAATTATAATGGCTGAGATAATTGTTTTAATAAAAAGTTAACTTCAAATAAAATTTAACAAGCTAATTAATTTAATGATAGTAAGAATATTAAGCAAAAAAATGTCATCTAATACTGATTGCAATTGTTTTGGTTAAAAGTAAAATTACTGAAATTCATGTAGCTTAAAAGTAATGGATTTTCTCATTCATTCTATGTAAAATCTTTATAGTACTCATTAAACTAAAATTATTATCATTATTATCATTATTATTATTATTATTATTATTATTATTATTATTATTATTATTATTATTATTATTATTATTATTATTATTATTATTATTATTATTGTTATTATTATTATTGTTATTATTATTATTATTATTGTTATTATTATTATTACTATATTTAATTAAATATTATCTGCATATTATATTACTGTGATATAATAAATCTGTAATTAATAATAAATTTAAAATGTTGATGTAGTCATGTTGAAACAATAAACTTACGTAACATTGCGAATTTTGATCACATGTTTTTTCAATGATATCTTCATTAACTGCAAAAGATTCACGAATTTCCTTCTTTCAAAAATTATTTTAAAAAATATAAATTGGAAAACTATGAAAAAATGAAAATGAGAAATAGAAATTACTAATTAAGAGTTGCTACTAAATATCATTTTGTTTTCAGATGTCAGATGATGATATCGGATACAGCACAGTAAATGACCTTTTGGAACAATCACATGATGACAGTTTGCCAATATTTGTCAAAACAATGGAACCGGTTATTCCCGAAAGCAACATTGTTTTGGGAAATCTTCCGTTTTACCTCTGATGCTATCAAATTGTTAGCTATCAAATTGTTACATTCTCATATGGAACTGATATAATAAAGTTTAATTTATTCTATTTTATTTCCACTCCCAAAATTTCGTAAAATTTTAATTTTTAATATGTAAAATTCGCTGAGCATTACTTCTATGCATTCTTATCTTATTTTATCAAATTTTATAGTGAATCTAATCATTGTCATTTCAAATTATTAGTTCTAATCTTCTTAAAATTATATATGATGAATTTCCTTCATAGAATCCTAATGTATGAATTCTGATGCAGTGCAGGATTCGAAAAAAATTTCAATACTTATATACATGAAGAATATATTGTTATGAATAATCGAATAATTTTGCTATTCATATGTATATTAATTCAATATCATTTCAATTTTTAAACTTACATTGAATTGCAAAATGCCTTTTAATACAAAAGTTTGATGCTGAAGGACATAGAACATTGGCAAACGATCCGCCATTACCCAATGCGCCGAAATATTGTCGTCCAACGAAACATTTCAATGTATCACTTGTTACTATCAATGTTGTCAGTATTGATAATGTATAGAAAATAAATTTTAGCATAATTTACTAAAAAAAGAAAAAAGGAGAAAAATCACTACGTAGCATCAATACGAAATAATTAGTTGAATGAACTCACTGATCGATACAAATTATTCTTTAAAAAAAGTGAATAAATCCATTGTTTCTCTATTTGAATTTAATTCAAATATTTTGAATCAATGATATTCTCATCATTTTTTGTAATATTTTCATGTTACATACCTTTGTGATAGGTCTAATTAACTTTAATGGTTAAGTTATAACAACAAAAGTTTTAATTTACTCCAATCTTAAAGCGTATAGTTTAAATTTAATAGTAATACTATTATTTTAGACAACATCTGTGTATACTACCATTAATTAATAACTATTGTAATTTTAATTTTTCCAGTATTATTTTGCTAATAATGAATGTAATCGTATTAAATTGGAAATTTTTTCTAATTAGTTTAATGCTCAAAATAAATTGAATGATAAAAATCATTTGTTAAAATTTTCCAGATTTAAAATCTGGGGAATTTTAAAGCATTAAAATAGCTGATCGAAAGTAAGAATAAGGGAAAAAGAGATGAAAATATTTTGTCAATCATTACAATGCTTCTGATAAATTCCTGAAAATGCTTTTCGGAACAGGTGACAAAACATAACAAATGCACAATACTGAATGCAGTTCCAAACGTTCATTTCATTTTCATTTGTTAAACTTTACATTAAGAATAGTCCCAAGATGAAAAAAATATATTTTATTATTGTTTCATGTCATCAATGAATCGAAATAATCAATTAAATTTAAAATTTAGAAAATTTCCAAATGAACTAATTAGTGAAGTGTTAGTGAGGAAAAAAAAAAAAAGGAAAGAAATAGTAGTAAGAAATGAAAATGTTCAAAATTTTAAAGGTATAGTTTAGACGAAAAAGAAAATGACCAATAAAATGATATCGTTATCATTGTTTGATTTAGACACATTAAAAAGTCCTTAAGAAAATATAACACATACATATTTATACGTTTACGTGTACGCCTATTTGACGTACAACTAATGAGAATATTTCCCAACTACGATAATGATATCATGTATTATTGATTATTGAAATGATTTCATTAGATAATAAAATTAAATGAAAAAAAAAAAAAAAGATAAATCAGAATTATAATAAATGGAAAGTAATTTTAAATTATTAATGAATGAATTTTGTTCAAAATTTACACCAATTTCAATTGAACTAACAATTTTTCTTTCCCCTTTTCCTTTTTTTTTTTGTGGATAAGCTGAAAATTCGTAAAATTAAAATTGTTGCACTATTGCTTTCAAACATATCGTTTTACTGATGAACGCCATCATTTCATGTAGTGACAAATATGAATTAGTCATACTAAATGATAGATGTTTGACAACAA
The DNA here is from genome assembly GCA_013365325.1 of Dipetalonema caudispina. Taxonomy (NCBI): domain Eukaryota; kingdom Metazoa; phylum Nematoda; class Chromadorea; order Rhabditida; family Onchocercidae; genus Dipetalonema; species Dipetalonema caudispina. The sequence continues at coordinate 7,425 of JABVXV010000309.1, read as the reverse complement.
AATATTTCAATCTTTGCTAAAATTTCTGCTTATTCTTATATCAAGAAATTTCCAACTGTTAAAAGCTTGAATTTGTCCTTGAAATTAATAGTAAAATGATTTATTACACTTCAATAAAAGGAATTAAAATTCGAGTAAAAAGTTAAAAATAATGTAAAAATTCCTGCAACAAAAAAAAAAGAACAAAATCAATGTTAATTTCAATTCTGATATATTTACGAAAAAAAAAATTCATCCAAATTTTCATTAATTTGCGTGATTTAAAATAAAAGTATAGAATAATATAAACTTCGAAATTTTTCAAAAATTTACCCAAGTTTTGAAACATCAAAACTAAGCAGATGAAAAAATGTAACTGTTGAAATTTGGAAGTATTAAAATATGAATTATTTGTGATATGATTTCTCATTATTTATTATATCATTAAGAATTTGTTTACAAATTTAAAATTTTTGCAGCATTTACAAACAAATTCTATCGTATCTGATATTAATCATAAATTTAATACTATAAAGATAAATATAACAAATGTAGAAGATATCCAATGATAGAAGTACGATATAGATCCATTGCATAAATTTGATGCACAACAACATATTTCCATTTCCTCGTTGCTATTATATAAACAACGTGAACCAATAGCCTAAAATTATGCAAAAAAAAAAAAAATTACAAAAAATTAGCTAAAAAATGAAACAAAAAACTTAGAAATATAAATCACATTAATTTTACAAAAAAAAAAAAAGAGATTTTCATTTTTCAAAAATTTATTAAATTTAACAAATAAAGCTTTGAGTGAAAAGAATTAATAGAAAGATATGTTTGTGAAATAGAATAAAAATTTCAACTAACATTACAAAAATTTTCCATATCACATCCTTTATCAGTAACAGGTCCATAAACTGCAAGAAAAATGGGGAAAAATTGTATTTGTTGTCAATTTTTTCTTTTCTTTTTTTGTCATATTTAAATAATTATTCTTAGCTTTATTGTTTTAGCATAATAAGTTCTCATTTTAAATCATTTGAAATGACGTAGCTGACGTAATTTGCGACAGATATATGTGAATTTGGAAGTTTGTTAAAGTTAAAATGCAAATGTTTTCCAAAATATCAAAATATTTGATGATTGAAATTTTAAGCATGCCTTTAGCAATAACTAAAATTAAATTTAACAACGCAATATATTATTATTGTTGCATGCAGGAAGTTCTATTTTTGATATTAATTTATATGTAGTAGTAAAATGAGCAAAGTTGATGAATACTATTAAGTTTAATTTAAAATATACAAACTAGCTTGATTGGTAAGTTTAATTTCAAATATGCAAACTAGCCTGGATCAATGGTTGTTGCTTTGGTGCAATAATTGATATTTGAGCTACATTGGGTATACATTAAACCGAAGCCTACACGTCCCGTAAAGCAATCCAAACCATTGATTAATGCTATTTGTAAAAGAATTGTAAACGTAATCAATGTTAAACAGTACATTTCAATTTGATTATGCACTTATCTGAAAATAAATTTTTAATTATGCTTAAAATTCCGGAAAAAAAAGAGACAAAAACAATTCAATTTGTGCCATTTTCAAATGAGTAATTATAAGAAACAAACTATTATTATGTTAAAAGATGCGATATTTAGAAGTTTAGAATTTAAGAAAAATTCAATTAAAACAATACAATAACTTTATCACAATATCACTAATTATAAAATTCTAGCATTTGGCAATTTATGATTTTCCATTTTTTTTCAACGATTGCAATAATTCTTTCTTGACCAATCGATTAGCTCATATTTGGTAATATTAACCTAACCTGAACAGGAATTTAATTGATGTTCGGAATAGTCGTATAATTCTTGTGTTTTTTTGAATTGAATCATTAAATGACATACAAATTTCAACCTTTTCGTATATTAATTCAAAAATGGAAAAAATGAAGAAAAAAAGCATAAGAAATGTTTTTGGTAATTTTCAACCATCGAATATTCAAATACAAATTATTGACGTAAATAATTTGTGCAATTTGACTTGAAACAAAAACATCGATTCATATAGTTTCTCTAAAATATGCTCACTTAAGAAAATAAAATATTTAATTATTTTCAATTCATAACTAATCAGAAGCAAATATGAAAATGATTGAGATGAAATTATTTCAAATGTATGCACGATGGAAAAATGGAAAAGCTATAAAACTTTTAAGTTTCACTCTCTCTTTTTCCTCTCTTTTTCCTCTCTCTCTATCTCTCTCTTTCTCGTCAAATTTTAACTTTTACATGCATATTTTTGCAAATAAACGAATAAAAATCAATGTTTACTTATGTTTATCAATGCTTGCTTAAGCATTTTTCAGTTACAAATATCTCAGTAAAAAGACCATTTCTGCATGCTTCACTCTTGATCGGATTCAAATATATCAGAGAATTAAACCGGAAATTGAATTTTACGACTTCAAATGTATTGAAAGAATCAAATTTTTATTTGCTCAGAAGTTATGATTGAAAATTGTTATCAGTGAAATAATCAATATGACAAATATAATCTATTGACAAGTGTTATAACATAGTATAATCAGATTAATATTTTTATTATTGAAATATATGATAACATTAAGGTTATGATTATCTTATTATATCAATTGTAATGATGAATGTGACGTGACGTGACGTTAAATGCGGACGTGTACCGACTTTATTTTTTTTTCTTTGAAAGATTTAAAATATTAACAATCCATTCACTCTATTGATAAAAAGTTATTTCTTAATTGTATTTTTTATTTGCTAATATAAGTAAATGCTAATGAATTAATCAATTAATAATCTAAGCATTAAAGTAGAACTGTTCAAATCTATATTTTCAAAAATCCAAACATAATTTAGTATTTTCTAATTAATAGTAAAATTAATTTAGAGTAAAGAAAAATTTCGCCTTTATTACAACCTAATTCAAATGGTGTAATTATTTCAAAAAAAACTTTTATGACGGTAAATTTCAATATCACTGATTATTCTGTTTGATATCAGTTTAACATTTTTTGCAATCAGTCAATGTTTTTTGATTGTTAAAATTTCCTTTTTTAGGAATGCGGAAGAAAATTTAAAGTATTAAAATATATCAAATATTTCATTGCTATCTAAATATTTGTAACATTATCATTTCATTGAGTGTTAAAATATTAGTTAGCTGTGTAAAATGTTATTTCGTTTTTTTTTTTTTTTGTTTTTTTAAAAAAACTTTAAAAAAAAAAAAAAAAAAAAAAAAAAGGCCGCCTTTCTTCTTTTATATTCAATACCCGAATGGCTCATTGCTTAAAGGTATTTCAAGCTTGCTTTTTCCATGGTTACCTTTTTCAAACAATAAATATGGCTAAAAAAGACGGAGAAGAATAGCCACCTGGTGTTATCTGACAAAATGGGCAAAAAATTTTTGACGATGATCTGAGAAATATTTTTGCATCTTTTACGATTGAGACATCTACTAAAATGGCATTGCCATTTTTGAAATGGATAATATGAGATGATGAAATGGAAGAAGCAATTTTGGTTAACTGACTATAAAAACGGTTAAATTACCTTTTCTTGAAAATGTTGACGACAGATTGTTTCATCGATGAAATGAAAAGATTCACCACTTAATATTGGCTTTATAACTTTCGACTTATGCACATATCATAGCAATAAATTATGGTTCTTTTTAAAAAAAATTTATTAAAAAAACAAAATTAGATATGCTTATTGATAAAGCAAAGTATACTTTTTAGCATATAAGTAAGCAATGAGTTATTTATAAAATGATGAAAAAAATTTCTCCAGTTAATGAGTAAACGAAGAAGTTTTACTTCTGAAAAATGACATTTTCAGAAGGTTGTAAAAATGGCGACAAAGTTTCTTCAATTGATAAATAAATGAGTAAATTTGGTTCACAAAAGATAAAAATTTTAAAACTTTGAATTTTGCACGATTAATTATTTTAATTTAATTAAAAAAAAAAATATTACACCATAGTAGTAGTAACAATGAAATAAATTTTATCGAAGATTAAATTTAAGAAATTTTTACACTATTTTTATTTGTAAAAATTACTCCGAAATTAATAGGATCGTAGATATATGAATATATTTTTCTATTAGTATGTTATGTCATATCTTTAGTTAAGAATATTTGTTAAAATTTTGCAATGAAGAAAATTAATTAATTAAATTTATCATGTTAAATTTTAATATTTCTAATTGCAGCTGTTCCAAAATTACAGTTCAAACATTATTGTTTACGATGAAATGTTGTCTTTGTTGTCATTTTTTTTTTTCTTCCTTTTTTTCCTTTTTTTTTTTCCTGTTGTAATGTCATAAGTTGAAGAAATATTAGTAATTCAACGATAAATACAGTTTAGATTGGTTCGTCTTACTCATCAGAAGCAGCTGGTAATGACCGTTCATTTGCCTGTCCTGTCCTCTCGAGACACATCTGCTTCGATCTCATGCAACCAATATATAAATTGCTTTGATCAAAACCATCAAATATCCTTATGCCTTTCAATTTTTGCCTAATTTTCTTGTTCCAATAAATTAAAGGTATTTTATTTCAATTATTTTTGAATGAAATAAATTTATCAAAAAAAAAAAAATCAACCATCGAAATGTCATACAATATCGATAAATCATTTTTTATACATATATCTATATATTATAATATGTAATTGATTATTTTTATAATGATACATATATAATAATTATACATAATAATCGTACATATAATTGAATAATTTAAATTAATCATAATTTTTCTAACAATAAATATGCGACAATAAAAATAGATTACTTATGATAGTTGCATAATTGTAATCTATCAGCAATTGATTTTAAAACTTTATTTGATCATTTTTTTTTTTTTTTTGTTATCGTCACCAAAATGGTAATCATCGAAATGTTATCGTAGAACAGTTATTGTCCCAATTGTGCCAATGGAAGCAATGGCAGCTTGGCCTAACAATTATGCGATTTGGAGCAAGCTATATGGGCATTATAAGGCATTGCTAGGGGCAACAACATCTGTTCTTTTCACTCTCATTTCATTTGTAAAGTGAAGAAAATGGTGATGTGATGAGTATAGATCGTCTGGCTAATTTTCCAATTAATGCAAATTTGTTGAGCTAATTTTGATAATTTTTTTTTTTTGCAACATAATTCTACTTGTCATATAGTTTTATCAACATCATAATTAATTAATAAAACGAGAAAGATTAAATTCATGACATGAAAACATTTCATCATTTCTGATAACAGTAGTAAAATGATATATTCCAATACTTACATCTTAGTTTTAATTATTTCAGTCTTATTTTTCAGCTAATTAGAGGTGGTTAATTAGTTCTTGGAATGTAAATTTCACTATGAATATTAAAGACCAAACAGTGGGTAAAGGATATTTAGCATAAATAAGCTTTAAGTAATCAGTGACAAACGTAATGCATTCATGCTAATTGCAATGGTCCATTGTTGAGTATGGGATAGGATACTGAGAAACGGTTGTCGACCTCGAATGACCTTTTTTCCCCTTCCATTGGTCCACCTGCCTCAATGTCTCCACTCCTCCTATTATCAATACTACCATTATGAGTGGCCATCTGCCGTTCCAACCCTAAATAACCACAACATCGCATAGACATCATTTTGGAATGAAGCATCAAAATATATTTTATAAAAATTTTACTGTTTCGATTAAAAGATTAAAATTAATTTTAAATTTCAATAACCTATCATTATCCTTTTATTTTTAACAATAAATTTAGTATTTTGTTGCCATATATAAAATACCAATTCAATCATTATCATTTCAATAATATTAATAATAACAACATTTAATGCTTATCGTTATCATACAATGATAATAATGATAATGATTATATTATTCTAAATTTGATTTTAATCGAACAATTTTCAATAATATAACTGTTAGAAAGTAAGGAAAAAGCAAAATCAAATAGACTAAACCGTACTTTACCATTAAACTTTTCGATTCCTATCAAAATATTATCGAACAGGAAATTCACTCATGTATTAATTCAATTTTTTAACATATTTTAATGTTTGAAATTTAAAACTTGAAATCGAAATTGTAGTATTCCATTACAATTTATAATTATACAGGTCCTCGGTAGTATAGTGGTGAGTATCCGCGCCTGTCACGTGCGAGACCCGGGTTCGATTCCCGGCCGGGGAGTGACGCGTTTTGGTGTCCTTTTAATGTTACGTATTATTTCTGTATGATAATAATGATTCGATCATTTTCAATTATGATTAGTTGGATAAAATTGATTAAATTAGTCATAGTTTTACTAAATTCTTCAATTCTCATTGAAGTGAACAAATAGGCAGATTGTAATCCTATCAAATTTTTCAATTTCCAACAAAGTGATCAGATCGATAGACTGTGTCAGATTTTTTCGATTCGCATCAAAGTGTTATCAATAAAAAAAATTCAATGGTGCATCAATTCAATTGTACATGCTAATTTAATATTTGAAATTTATAACTTGAAATGGAAATTTCATTGCTAACAAGCATAATACAGTCCTCGGTAGTATAGTGGTGAGTATCCGCGCCTGTCACGTGCGAGACCCGGGTTCGATTCCCGGCCGGGGAGTGAAGCATTTTTGTGGAAAAATACTTATAAAACAATTTCATATTTCTTTTTTTTTTTTCTTTTTTAAATTTTAAATTTTCTTTAAAAAAAAATAGAAATAAAAAAGAAGGAATAGAAACGAGATAAAAAAAAAAGAAGAATATATCGAATATTTCATTAGTTGTACGATGATTAGCAAAAGGGAAAATGTTGCAGCTGTTCTATGACAATGAAGAAAAGGATAAGAAGATAAGAGAATGAGATGAAAAAGTGGAATGGAAGATAATAATGATGATTGCTTATGTAATATCACAAGGATCATTCATACACTCCCTAATGAAAAGTCATTAATTAAGAAATGGATAGGAGGAAGGAAAAAAAAAAGAACGGTAATTTGTACAAATTACTACCGTATTCCTTTATTATATTTTTTTTACAAATGTAATATCTTTATGAGATATTTTTTTATTGAAAATTTAAATTTTATTCAACACAATGCTACAAAAGTTAACAATTATGGTGATGATGATGATGATATGCTAATAATAACGATGATAATGGTATAATGATGATATTATGTTGACGATAATGATAATAATCGCATGCTGTCAGCAACTGCTAACGATATGCTAATGATGTTGATGATGATTGTTGTTGATGACGATGATGATGATAATGTTGATGATGATGATGATGATGATGATGATGATGATGATGATGATGATGATGATGATGATGATGATGATGATGATGATGATGATGATGATGATGATGATGATGATGATGATGATGATGATGAT
>JABVXV010000308.1:11856-73125 GCA_013365325.1 Dipetalonema caudispina | reverse complement strand
AATAATAATAATAATAATAATAATAATAATAATAATAATAATAATAATAATAATAATAATAATAATAATAATAATAATAATAATAATAAATAATAATAATAATAAATAATAATAATAATAATGATAATAATAATAATAATAATAATAATAATAATAATAATAATAATAATAATAATAATAATAATAGTAATAATAATAATAATAAATTTACCAATGAAGAAACAAAAAAGATGAGTTAAATGTGGAGCATCGCCAACAGCCATACATTCCGCTTGTGTTTCATACCCAATATTTGATAAAATTTGATTTTGAAGTTGCAACGGATATGCTCCTGCTGATAGATTACTGCAAATACAAGACAATTAAAAGGCAATAGATCCGTGAGACAGATGGAAAAAGTGGCTTATCGTAACGGTATTCCATTTACACATCACAATTAGTAAACCTTTAACATAAAATGTTGAAAGAAAACAGGGAAATGTGGCAGTTAACAAAGTTCATGGAGGTGGAATCGTTAAAATTCAATGTTTATGATTGTAAGCAATATGAAAAATGAAATAAATTTTTAGGTAAAACTTTCGTTTTCTAAAAATGAATTAATGCTTACCTGATTTTAGAGCCACCAATTTGAAGATACAAACTTACAAAACCCAAAACGGAACAAATATCCTGAACAGTTGTTTGAAGCGTAACTGGATAAATCAAAGATCGTGATCCAATCGGTGTATAAAGCCGGATAAAACCATGTTCTACACCGGATTCTAGCCATTCTCGTTTACGACTACTTGTGAGATGCTCAAGTTTTGTCGGCTTTCGCTGTAACTAACATATTTTTATATTCTGCTGTCACTTATGTACAAAATGTTCTGCACAAAATTAAATCAAAAAACCTTTTAAAATTTATTAATAACCTTTGATAATTTGGAAATGATGACACTTTTACCAGTAACATTTCTTTTATACTTAAGTGTCAGTACAACTTTTTCTAAAAATATCTTGGCACCAGAAATATCAAAATCATTCCGGGATTCGGTAAACCGTTCGGAATGATTTTAGTTGCAAACCAATTTCCCCGGATAAATCAAGTGCGTTTAAAAAAAAAAAAAAAATTCCTATTGCCACTCGATCGATCCATTTTGAAAAATTTGGAATGAAAAAAAAAAAAGATAAGGTTAGCGTAATTCTTTACTATACGGAAAGACATGGAATTACATTTTTTTTTTTCTAATTTCCTTTCCGGAAAACTTTTGTGTAACTTGAAAAAAATGAAACGCACTGCTTTTACTAATGTTGCATATTTCGTCGTATTACCATTTACTTCCTTTTTTCGATAACTTATAGTTGCATAAACACTTTCAGTACCAATGCTCTTAGATGGAATTTCCGAAACAGTTTTCGATGACATCGAACATCAAACAATGCAACATATCCTCAGCTTCATTAACATAGCTGATGTAAAAAAGATAACAAATTTAAATTTAGGTAATACAGTTAAAAAGTGTCAGATTATGGAATAAGCAATCTATGTCAATTTTGACATAAATTATCTTTATTGAAATTATAGCAAAAAATGGTAGACAAGATCGTTATTTAGCTTAAGAAATTGATCAAAACAAATGCATGATAATTGTAGCAAGTCATTTTCTACACTGTTTACTTAAGCAATTCAAATCATTCCTAGGACCAGTAATTTAAAAGTCTAAAAGTCTAATGTAAAAATATGTCTTGAACAGTTTCAATTCACTAAATTGTACGGAAAGCCAACTCTATTTGCGCCCTGAATAAGAAAATTTTGTAAAAATATTTGGTGCCGATAACTTTAAGCAGCAAAAGATAAAATGCTAAATTTTAATTTGAAAAAATAAAGATATATTGATGAGATATTGTTTGTATAATAAAGTAAAAGTAATCACAAAAGTACATTATAGTAATATCATAATCCACTTATAGATACAATACGTAGTATGGCAATTACTACAATGCAGTAGATTCTACAGGTCGGGACAATGAGGGAATAATAAGAGAATGTTTGGAGAAACTGTCAAATATTGCAATGCTGAGTGCATGGAGCTGAAGTGAAAAAGAAGGATTGCAGCAACTTCCTGTAATTATTATTCGATAATGATGATGACGGTTGCGCTGATGATACTTATTCAGCAATAATTATGATCACTGAAAACCTGATCTGATCTAGTAGACATCTCATCAAAATTTAGTTGTTGTAACGGTTTATAGAGTTCCCTTAAATTAGACAGCAATACTTCGAAATTGCATAGTAGGTCAAGAAAAAACTATCAATACAACATTCAACAATTGACAGGGTAATCTGAATCATTAAAAATTTAGCCAATAGGTAGCTTAAATGAAATGATTCAATGTTATTGTTGTCGTAGGTTTCAATTATTTTTGTCCGTATTTTCCAAAATTATTCTACAAGACAGCATAATTAAATTTCATTTTTTCTTTTTGCAAGTGCAATTTTAAAATCTGATTCTAGAATATGTGTAAACAAATATTTCAGTCAATATTTTATAGGATTCAAAAATCGATATTTCCGAAACTTTTACGGTTTTTTCTTTGTTGTTGTTGCTGTCTGGTTCCCGCATTTCATTATTTCTGGACTACGACAGTGATTTACCATTGATGATAATGGTATTACCCTTAATGGGACGACAGTCGTCATCGATTTCTTGATCGAAGCACTAATTATAATAATATGAATTCATTCAATTCACCAGTCCTTCCTTTTAAATTGAACTCTAACTTCAGCCTTTTCTTACATTCATATCATTTGAATAGATAGAATATGCAAGAGAATATCGTCAATACATCATGGAATTCTCATTATACATTCATCTATAACTAATTCATCGAAAATTCAAAAAACACTACTATATATTTTTTGAACGAATTAAAATTAGAGTGAATTTTTCTTCAAATTATTACTTTCATTAAATGTCAAATTACATTTCATTCTGATTAAATTAAAATTATAAACTTTATTAGGAATTTATTATACCATAAAAAAAAAAAAAAAAAAATGAAAGTTGCATAGTTATAAAATTTGAAACAGTAGCACAAGTAGTTTTACTTACTTTTTATGACAATAAGTTATTAAAACTACTAATTTCATGTGTAAATAATCTTCTCCATATAACAAATAAAGTTATTATTCAACAAAAAATTTGGCATATAACTTTATCGGAATCTTCATGTATAGAAATGAAAAGTAATAAACGGAATACTTCCTGTTTTCCGAAGAATTCGATGTGTATCAAGAACAAACATTACCACTTCGAAATTTCTCCTCCACACTGATTCAACAATTACTTGGCAAATTGCTTTTTGTTAGGTCAAATTTACGATTCTTGGATTATCTTTTCATTTTCTTTCCCTATTCTTTTCAATTTCCATTTCATACATTCATTTTCATGGATGGCATAATAGAATCGGAAGAATAACCAATTATGAAAAAATAATTTTTGATTTAGAAATTTCATAAATTTATTTCATTTTAATGTGACATCACTGTTTAGGCTAGCTTTATTTCGAATTTCAAAATGTAAATTCATAAATTTTCTAAAAAAAATTTGCAAATTTTGATAAGAATTACTCATAAAATGAAGTAAACAGATGGATTAAATCATTGTTTAATTTATATGAAATTATGTCCAGTAAAAGAGGTGGAAGCAGTAGTAGTACATCAAGTACTAGTCGAACAACAATAGGTCAAAGTGCTGCTGAAAGCTCATTTCTTGGACGATTATTCCATTTCAATTATTGGCGTTCTCGATTTGAACCTGAAAGGTATCCGTTATATGTATTTTCAGCATCAACAGAACATTACTTAGATCTGAGAGACAATACGGTCCTTAGTTTTTTTTTTTTTTTCCAATATTTTAGACATCCAGACTATTGTCTCAAATGTTAATCATAACTTAAATATATTAGTAAAAATCTTCTTTAATTCCCTCATATATTATTATCTAAGTATGACAAACAAGTCTTTTTTGAAAAAGGAATATTGATGAGTGTTTTATCAAATGTCCCAAATATCCGGAAAATGTGGGATTTCAAAAAAGCTTGCTAGCCTCCATAGGTGAGTTTCCAAAGATACCGGTTGATCTATAAAATTACGGTAGGAATTTGCCTATCAATTTCAATGATTTGCTAAAGCTTTTTCGTTTTAAAACATAAAAATGTTAAAAACAAGAAGGATTCTTTATCAAATCTTTACTACTTTCCTGAAAATTTGATTTAAACGTTATAAATGATGAATGATAATTCGTAACTTTCATGCAGAACAAGAAATATAAAATCAGAATTACCATTGGGCGTATCAACATCGTCACCAAGTAATGTTGAAGTACAAGTTGTCGATACCACTGGTACTATCCTAAAATCCGGCTACCTTGCCAGGAAGATTTGGCGTTTTGGCCGTTCAACCAGTTATTTCGTCCTCCGTGATAACGGCAAATTCTATTTCTATAAAAATGAAACAATTGCTGAAAATCCTCAGAAATACAAGGGATTTATTCATGTTAAGGTTTGAATTTATTTGCTAATATTAATTTTAGTGAAAAAAAAAAGATCCATAAGAAATATTAAGAATTTCACAAATGAAAAAGAATTAGATAAGCTAATCTTGCAGAACTGATATTTTATGGTTCATTTCAAAAAAGCTAACATGGAAATTTTACTGCATTTTCAATAAACCGGATAATGAAATTATATGAAATAGTCGCATTCATCCAGCAATGAGATACAAATGAAATTCCACCATTGATAATTTAGGATGATTTTAATTTTGTTGCAAAATGCATATTTTAAGGATATTTATATAGTGCCACGAGGATTGAAAGAATTTGTGATTTATACAAAGAAGAGTGTTTGGTATTTAAAAGCGAGAACAAGCCAAGATCGAGATGATTGGATTGAAAAACTTAAATCTACAAGGTTTTCGGAATGTTAACTTGCAATATTTCCGTTGATTTTCTTCTTTAAATGTATCAGTGAAATAACTAATTCAAAAACAATTACTCGACCATTTCCATCATAATATTATATTATGGCCAAAATGCCTTAAATGAAATGATCAGAGATCTATTCAAACTATATCCAATCCTGGTAATACTTCATATCAATGTGTTGTAGAGCATATTTACGAATGAAAGATGAGGAAGAATTGAAGCGAATTTTGAATGCCCCATTAAAACAACAAAAAAAATCAAATACATCAAAAATAATCACTGATATGGACCAATCTCTTCAAACAACATATACAAATTTACGTGAGGTAAACGGTTCATTTTAATATTGGATAATATTTCGATCGAATTCTGATCGTATCATTTTAGCAGATTAGCGAATAGATCATAGGAAAACTATCGCTGTAGAAAATCCTATACATCATAAACAGCAAATACCAAATTACGATGTCTCAAGAATGAAGTTTTAAAAAACTTCGTACTCAATGACCTAATATTCCGAAGTAGTTAAATTTTATCTAATTATTATGGCTCAGACCATCAATAATATCATTTCAATCAAATTTCATTTTGGTTCACTATGATCTTAATGGTTAAGCTATCATGATTGGATCATTTAGTTTTAATCTTATTTAACAGTTAAAAGTTATTTTCCTTCATTATCTGTAAAATTTACTCCCCCCAAATGATATTTACTCTATTCCTACAGCTATTTCGAAACTAAATCAAGCTTCCTTTAAGCTCGAAGTGAAATTAAATGATTTTCGACATTCACTTCCAAATGGTAAACAATTAGATAAAGCTCAAGTAGCAGATCTCGATGATACATCACATAAGGTCATAGATAATATTCAAAATAGTTTGGAAACAATTAAAAGGTTTTAATTTACAAAATCTTTTTTATACAACCTAACTGCTTAGAGTCTTAAATTTTGTAAAATTTTTTTATGTATGATTGCAATATTAAACTATCATGTCGTGTTGATAGGGTAGAATAACAAAAGTTTAAGCAATGTTACTATCAATTAGGCCTTGGATGATGGAAATAGAACCTTAATGGATACTAATATTGAACGAAATTTGATAGCAAGTTATCTACTTACTACTATACTTCTTTCAACATTTTAGTCATTTCTAAGTAATTTAAATTTTAACGATCAATTAATTGATGCTCATTCCATTGTTTCTCCTTTTTTTCAGATATTTTGTGGAGTCAAAATCTTTGCAGAATGAAATAAAACGTATGGTACACGATTTAAGTTATGAATCTCAACAGCGTTCAAATTTATTACGTCAGATAGAATTACAAGCAAAGCAACTAAATTGTATTGAAAAGGTGATTCAGTACACCTTTTGCATTCAAATATTTCAATTTTTAAATAAAATCAAATGTTTCAAATTAAGATATCTATCACCATTATATGGCAAAAATATCAAAGATTAAACAGCGTAATATTTCCATTGTTGAATATTCTGCATTGTAGTACTCTTATGCTATCCACCACTTCCATCAGTCCTACTATTCTCTTCAATTTTTCATTTTCAATATCCATAGTATTTTATATTCATCGTATCCATCCCCATTTCTTCAGTCCGTACCATTAAAATCAAGTTTTGAATCAGAAGAGCTTTCGAAATTTGACGATCTAATTTTGGCTGCTGATAATAGTGAAAGCGAAGGAGAAGTGTAATTTTTTAATTGCTCCATTTACTTGTCATATTAGTTAATTGAAATTTAACCATTCATTGAAAAAACGATTTAACACATTTTCGCAGTATTATTAAATAATTAGTAAATTGATATAACTCTACGTATTCCGCAAAATTGGATTAGTTCCAAAAAAAGAAAAAAAAAAAAAAGAATGCAATTTGAATTTACAGAACAGGAACTTCCACTTGGCAAGAATTCAGTTTTAGTGAAACCGGAATGAGCGAATCATCGGGGACAAAACTTGCATCTTCTATAAACAATGTTGTCATTTTATTTCTCTTTTTTTTTAAAAAATATTATTAAATTTGCTCATTTCAAGACTGTAAAAGTAGCCGGAGTGTAAATTTAATTGGTAAAATTTTCTATTCTTAAAATTCTTCCTTTCAAAGGAGATATTATCGTTGAAATTTAATTTCCGGTGTTAAACACGATGATATTTCAGATTAAAGAAAAAACTACTGTACCTGTAATACCGATGGTTTCGAGGTTTGTAGTTCATTATTATTATTTTTTTAATTAAAACAATGAAACTAAGTCATAATATGTGAAACTTGTCGAAATTTTTTTTTTTTTTTTTTGGAAAATTTGAGTAAATTTTATTAAGAATTTTCTGAAGCTTACAACTTTCTTTAGTTTGATTAACAAATTGGTTTCAAATGTAAAATATTGATTGAAAAGTAGTGATTTTTAAAATTCCACTTTAAAGAAAGTTTCTCTTACTATTTCTCACGAATAGGTGAATTTTAACTTTTAGCAAAAGTGAAGGAAAATTGAAGAAATCATACAAACACTTACTTCTTACTTCACCAGTGGTACTTTTCAAGCCAGAAGCAATTAATATAAGAAAGGAGTAAGTTTCTGAAGTTTTTTTCATCTCTAGTATTATTGGACATTCCAATTGATGGCAAATTTAAGTAAAAGATGTAAGTGCCAATTGGGATAAAAAGTAAATTAGAGAATACATAAAAATTGAATAGTTATAATTTCAAATTTTTAAATTACTTTTCTTTTGAAGCACAAAGCAACGTGTACGAAAAAGACGAAATCGGATACCGTACCGGAAAAAAACAGGTATTATTTGTCTATTTAACACAATTAATAAAGAAAATCCATTTGTAAAACAAACAAAAATTATAAAAACTGCATGGATTTGGTCAGGAATGTCACTATGGTCACTCTTGAAAAATGCAATGGGTAAGGAATTATACAAAATACCGCTGCCAGTAAATTTTAATGAACCATTGAGTTTCATACAACGTTTGACTGAATGCTTGGAATATTCGCATTTGATTGATGAAGCTGCAAAACTCGATAATCCTGCAGATCAGGTGAATAGATTTATGATATATCGTATAAGTTTGCTAGGAACGGATTTATAGCATAGCTTATAAATAAGCTTTTTGGATTTATGTTATAGCAGCAAAAAAAAAAAAAAAAAAAAAAAAAAAGAAAAAAAACAATCTGCAAATCTTTAAAAAAAATTTCAAGAAAATGCTTTGAAATTTTATTTGAAACTATAACAAATATATATTTATAAATGAAAATGTTCTGATTTAATTCAAATCATCGAAACACCATTCTCAAGTTCTTCTGGAGCTTTT
The DNA here is from genome assembly GCA_013365325.1 of Dipetalonema caudispina. NCBI lineage: Eukaryota > Metazoa > Nematoda > Chromadorea > Rhabditida > Onchocercidae > Dipetalonema > Dipetalonema caudispina. The sequence goes on along the minus strand of JABVXV010000308.1, from coordinate 64,825 downwards.
AACAGAATGAATTTCAGTAAATATAAGTAATGCAATACTTTTCCGCTCCGGAAATTAGCATAAACTAAAATGGATGAAATTGATCGGCGGAGGAATTTCTAATACCAAAATGTTTACTCTTTCATTTTCCGCATTTGGAAATAATGCTATGTTTTTTTTTTTTTTTTTTTTAGTTTTGAACTGTAATTAAAGTATATTAGAGTCAAAATTTTTAACATTCAGATGATCTATGTTGCAACATTTGTTATTTCAACACTTTGTAATACACCATTCCGGACATGCAAACCTTTCAACCCGTTGTGGTGTGAAACGTATGAATTTGATCGAATGGCTGATCTTGGATGGCGGACAATCGCGGAACAGGTTCGAACTAAATTTCCTTTTAAAGGCGCAAAATTATAGTATACAGTCCATTCAGGAATGTCTTATGTTCGAATAGTACAATTATCCATTGCTTAGTTAGTTAGGTTTACTAACTTTTCTAAAAAAAAACTTTTAACTTTCCCCTATTTTTGCCCTGAAGTTATTCAAAAGTAAACTGACAAATCTATGATTCAACTTTTTTAAAACTTATCTTCATGTTTGATATTATTATAACAAATTCAATTTCATTTTATCTTTCAAGCTTTCCCCAAAGTAAACGATATCTTTTAATTACCGGATTTTTTCTTTTTTTTTTCAGTTCCTAAGAGAGTTACAGCAAAACTTAATTGTAAATTTTGCAATGTGATATTTCCTTCTGAAGAAAAAATTCCATTTTACAATTTCAAATTTGTTATTAGATTTGCGGTTAATTTGAATTGGGTTCTATTGCTATGTTTAAAACTGTAGGTAAGTCATCATCCCCCAATTAGCGCAATTCATGCGGAAGGAAATGGTTGGATTCTGGACGAAGATATAGATGTACATTCTCAATTTCAAGCAACAATTATGAAAATTTCCCCAAAAGGCACAGCTAGCATTTTCTTCCCGGTAAGAATTTAAAACATTTTTCCGGATTCTAATTATCAGTTTTTAAAAGAGATCTTTTAATTCTTCCCCGTACAAATGCCATATTAATTTCCTTTAGGGAACAAAATCATTCTTTTATTGGACAATGAAAGATATTAAAACGCTTGTTAAAGGTTTTATTATTGGTCCAATAACGGTACATAATGAAGGAAATTGTATTATTATGGTAAGTTCCTCAAATATTACAAGTTTTTATGTTAATACATCTATGATAAGAGATAATAAGATATCAATGATAAGCAACTTCTAGGAAGGATAATTGTTTTGAACCATTTATGGATGATCGTTCATTTGAGAAGCAGAAAATAGTGTGGTAACCTTTGTTTGACCCATGAATTTCGTGAATTGAGGGCATCACTAGCCCTTATTGTGATTATGTAATGCTTATATAAAAGCTCTTCAAAAAATAGCAATTTTAATCTTAATAATGAGGGAATGGAAAAAATCCGGAAATAGTTGTTTATTACAGAATAAACCGGATGGTATAAATTGCATATTTAATCTAACTCGGCATAAATTTTTCTCATCTGATAACGAACGTACTTTTACTGGAAAAATATGTGATAAATTCGGGAAAGAATTGTATGGTCTGATCGGTGATTGGAGCCAAAAATGTATTATAGGAAAAGGAAATGATAAATTTAAGGTAATCATTTGATTTACTTCAATAATAAACATACATTGCATTTTATTGCAAATGTTTGAGAGGAATGAAGTAGTGAAATTCCAATTCAATAATTGATGAAACTTATGAATGTTAGAATTAAAATTGAACATTTTAAAGCTTTCTGGTAAAGATGATAAGTTGCTGATAATTTAAAAATGGTATAATTAATTAACTTTAAATATATTCTCCACAGATAACCAATAATTCCTTTCTAGAAAAATATACTTTATTTCTTTTTTTCTTACATAATCGATCTGTTCTTTCGATAAATTTCTTGTTTTAGAAGCATTATTCAGCAATTGTGAACTTTCTTTTTCTTTTCAGGAAGGTCAAGTTATTTGGACAAGAAATGCCCAACCTAAAGAATCAGAATTAATGTACAATTATACAGCTTTAGCGATTGAACTTAATGAACCAGAAGTTAGTTTTGAAATGCAAATTAAAGAAATTAGTCTTAAATTTTGACAGAAAGCTAGAACTGAAATATTGCAAGCTAAAATAAAAGGAAATATGTATTCAAAATTAATGTTTTAAGCAGTGAAATTGTAACAAAGTTTGTAGCATTCTTTTTTTTTTAAAAAAAAGTATTTGATAATAATGAGATCAGAACAACAAATTTTAATTCGATTGCAAAATCGAAAAAAATAAACTCGAATGTTACAGTAAAATTGAAAAATAAGTGCAAAATTGTATTATGAAATTTTTTAATTTCATTCAAAAGGATACATTTTAGGATGATGTAGCGCCAACCGATTCTCGCCTTAGACCGGATATGCGTATGATGGAAAATGGTGATTGGGATGGAGCAAATCAAGAAAAAGGACGATTAGAAGAGAAACAACGTATTGATACCAAAAAATATCAGGTTTTTATAATTTTTATAAAATTTTTTTTGTAATTTTAAATGCAATCTTTGCATATATTACATTAAACACGGCTATAAGAAATGTATCAATTCTTTTCCGTTTAACTTTAAGTTTATCCAGAAATTTCAGGATATGTTAGAGAGTGGACAAAAGGTAATTCAGCGACCGATATGGTTCAAAAAATGTTTTGATCGTAGTAGCGGTACACCACGTTACATTTATCAAGGCCAATATTGGAAATGTAAAGAACAGAAAGATTGGTCTCGTTCTCCGAATATTTTCGGTTGAAAAAAAAAAAAAAAAAGAAAAAAAGAAAGAGAGTAATTCTAAGTGTTTTGTTTTGATTTTTTGTTTAAATAGTAAAATAAATAAATGCAAAATGTTGATCGAAGTTTATTGAAGACGATTTAATAACTTTCAAATTATATCATTGTTTTATCACGATAAGTTAAGAAAGATAAAATATTTTCCCCTTAATTTCTGATAAGTAATATCTAACTGATTGAATCATCTAAACATTTGATAGTACAAGTCTCATTCACAAGGCCTATGCATAGTGACATTCTACAGGCCTTTGTAATATCAATCAAAAATGCATGTTTATTTCAGCATTTTTCTTTTTTATCATAATCAGAACTCAACAATATAGTCATTATATTTTCGGCTCATTTTTTCAACTTATATTTTATCTTAAATGAAAATTTAACTCTTATTTCAAGCAATTAAGATGAAAGTAAAACTTTTCGAACACTATTTTGCATATAAAAATAAATTAAATTAAGTTCAGAATTCTTTTTGTATTTATAATTTTCATCCATAGTTAAATTTCATCGATAATATCATTTGAAAAAGGTTGATATCTACAGATTATTTGGAAGATTGGTCATACCATCAGCTGTCAAATCACTCATTCTAATCTGTCTGCTAACTAAACTGCTAGTGAATTTAATTGTTAGCACAGCAATATTTTCACGATATGTTTTCGAAGAACTTTCAAGAATGTAAAAGTTTAGCTTCGCAACGATGTTTCTCCTATATACATCGTGATATGATTAGTTTCCTGACCAGATTTTATTATGGCGAATTAATTACGTTAAGGATCATCTGCGAAACAATTATTCTTGTTTATTTGCGTAATAAATGCTTTTTGTTTCAGATCTACGATGAATGTAAATTTGGATAACAGCCAGTTAAATTAAATTGAATTTCAAACTCAAATTCTTTCCATTTTTTAACCCGCGTTTCTTTACATTACACAGGTAACAACTATATGATGAAATGTTGCAGAAAAAAATATCTTACGTACGTTTAAGTAAAACGCAAAGTTCTTCCATACTTGGTCCCGATGAAAAAGAACTGATCACTGTTAAACTTTTATGATAAGCGCTGAATCGAAACTCAGCTATGCTCCGAAATCCTCACAAGTCATTCGTTGACCGTTGATCTTTCTGTTATAAAGTTGATAATTCATTGTTATCTGAATTAATTTAAAAAATAATTACTCGAGAAATAAAAAAAAAGCGTAATTTAGAACTAGACATTTGTCTCTTTTTTTTTCTTTTCAAACATTTCTAAGGTCAAGGTCATTCACATCCAAATTTTCTTGACAAAATTCTTGCAACTCAGTGATGATTTATTCATCCTTCAGTAGCTTCATATAACCTTTAAAATGCTTTCATTTAATAGTTCCATTATCTCAAAATGTTGAAATTTTCATTTCAGAATTATGACATTTTTTAAAAAATTTTGAATTTTACTAGAAAACATCGAAAAAGTTTGACATCCTTCACTTTTTTTTCTATTTTCTGCAATCTCTTCATATCCATAATTTCGTGAATTGCATAACTGATTGTGAAATAATTGTGAAACATATAATCGACTACGAATGATTATGAAACGGATAATAAATTGGGAATGATTATGAAACATGTAATCGATTATAAATAATTACTGATTGCATGAAGTGAAAATTTCAATGTGAAAATTATGCGGAACAATGCGCATCCTATTTCTGCCCTATCGTAGATGCCAATGAGTGCTTCATTAATTGCCTGAATTATTAAAAAACAAAAAATGATATTGAATCTTTTCCTATAATAATTTCATCATTGAAATATCTCGCGGAAAAATGATCATCACAAGAGTATACAGATCGATCTATCGAAATTAGGAAAATCCCCCGTTCTGTTAATGAGGAAGGAAGCAATAATGTACATAAATTTGCCGCATTACTAATACCAAACATCCGTTTTCCAATCTAACAATAAACATTTCCTTCGCTATCCTTTCTCCCTCTCTCTCTCTCTCTCTCTCCCTCCTTTCATTCCCTTTCTTTAACTGCAAAATAAATTGAGAAGTAAAACTTTCTTTGCTTCTTAAAACTCATCAATTTTTGCATTATTTCCCATTTTTCTGTCAGTTTGTTATAAAATTTTAGAAATTTTGTCGAAAATTTTTCTGTTTTTCCACTGTACGCTATCGTCGTTTTACCTTTTTTTCTATTCATTTCTTGCACTTTGATAAGAGCGCTCGTTGAATTTCACTTACTATCAATTTCTTTTTGAATAATATATACACAACACATATACAAAATTAGTATTTTTATCATACATAAGGAAACGCAGCCAATGTATGCGGAACGAATCGTAGAGAGCTGATGCGGAAAGAAATGAATTCAATTGAAGTGATGCGAAAGCAGAGTGTACTGATTTAAGCAAAACTGTAATTTTTACAAAAAGTTTAATGATGATGCAGAAATAAATATAGTTCAATATCTAAATATAGTTCAATATCCAATTAAAACTAGTTCAATATCAACAAATATGCGGGAAGATTAGGTAAATGGTTAGGGCCGATATTTTCATTAAATTTTTCGAAATTTATTCCCAAATAAAAAAAGAACAACAAAAGTAGTCTCATTTTCAATTACGACGAAAATCTGAAACGAAATTTGAATTGATTCATTCCAGAAACATATGAATAAATAGCCTAGGACCATTAGGGCTATTATCAGATCAATCGAAGAAATGCATTTTAGAATAGCCTAATAATTTTACATCCGATAAACTTTTGCCATCATTACTTTTTAATAATCGTATATCACATAGAACCGTTAAATGCTTACTTCCATCAGTCTGTTTGAACGAGACGTATACGTCTTTTACGTTAACTTTTATTTGCTTCAATCACTTATATACAATATAAAATGTGTGAATTTCAAACGTCTCGATCGAATTTATTGTTTCCTCCGGAAATAAAATGCTTTGTTTCCGAGTTGCAAAAAATGTTTTTTTTTTGTAGCGCAAGAAGCGGAAGTCTGTCAATTGAAGGATGGATTTCTCCTATTTCCGCTATGATATTATTGTTAAAATTACGATAAATAGATGAAAAAAATTCCTAAATATTTACTCTAAGCAAGAGAAAAATAAAAGCAAAGTGTTTTTGAAGTGATTATAATTTATCTAACAGATTGAAATTTCAAACTTTGTCTCATCTATTTCCACTTTTTCACTATTCCTAACAACTATTGTTGTTGCTTTTTCATTCTCGACCAATTTTCTAATATATTGTACCTTTTAATCATTTCAAATAAATAAACAATCTAAGGGTCGTGCAATTATGAAACCAATTATGGTTGCTATTTGAAGTTCGAAAAATTTGCAAAATCTGTAATTTGCAATAAATTTCATAATTACAATAGATTTCGAGCGATGAATGGTACAATTTAATTGTTAGTGCAAATTTTTCTTCAAGTAATTGTAAAAATTTAGGACAAATATATGAATTATTATTTATTAATTTAGTCATCCGATCCGTTCTGTTTTTTTCACAATCTTTTGGCATATGGTATCATTTGTAGCTTTATATTTTTGACTAATTAGTTTGGCAAGGGTCAAGTGATACTTAACCTTATTATTGTTTTCTATTTCGATCTTCATCGTATCCATTTTCTTTGTTACTTCTTTTTGCCTTCATCTTGGTTATTATATTCTGAAGCACTCCTCATCTTGTCGTGAATAGAAGTCTATTTTGGTCAGATATTCTTATTACACCCATGTCTGTCACTAAAATGCCATATTCTATTATGATCACAATTAATTTCCATTAAAACTTCGACCTATTGATGTCAAGTCCATATTTCAAACCACATTACCATGTTTGAACATGCATCAAAAGTTCCGGTGGTGACAGTACCGGAATCGTTAGAATCGTTACATGATGATGAAACGGAACATTTTATATTTCAAATATTTTGGTATTGCAACATTTGTTTTAAATTCCTAACTTCATCTTTTATTTACAAGAAGTAATAAGTTTTCAAAGAAATTCTTTATCATAGCTATTCTAGGCGGAAAATATAGCAAAAAAAAAAAAAAAATATGAAGGATTATGAAAGTTAAAAAGTATTGAATTTTATTTCATCCTTCCCACAATCTTTTTCTTATTTATTAAATAGAACTAAAAATGATTGAAAAATTTTCATATCCATTAAAAATCACATCATATCTCTTTTTTCTTTTTCTTTCATTTACTTATATCATTAGCAGTTTAATTAGCTTCTAACAATGATTACAATATGAATTAGGCTATAATAACGGGATCGACAAATATTTTTTACTGTTAAAAGAATCGATTAGGAAAATGACTAAATATACAAAAAAAAAAAAAAAAAAAAAACAAATAATATTTCAATGTTCCTTCATTTCTTTAACCAAATCATTTGTGCAAGCAGCTGACATTTGAAATTTTTGTCTCATTTTTCTCTTCCATACACTTTTCCCTCAAATTATACTCTTTCAATAATTCATTTCTTTTACTCCACTCATTTTTCAATTAGTTTTGGCAATTTTAAAAGTTTGAATTAATTAATAATCAATGCTCCCTTCATTGAGCATTTCTTTTATTTGTAAAAAAAAGTTAACCTTCTTATGTTATTCAAGCTTTTTCTTCTTTTTAAAATTTTCTTCGAAATTTTTCATCCTCTTTATCCCATTATCTATATGAACAAACAGAAGGATATTTATATTATCATCTATAAGTCATCATTCTCATTATTTTCCTAGGCCTTTAAATTTTCTCTCTTACAAAATTTATTGATTCACACCTTTTTTTTTTTCATATCTATGCTTTAAACCACAGATTACTCATCTAATAGCTTTTAGCAATTCAGTAAAGCACTTCACAAAGACAATTTCGAATGATTTTCATTTATTACCTCCTTGAATATTTCCTATCAATTACAGTAAACTGTAGTGAATTTTTGTAGAGTGATTGGTTGCATCGATTTGATACTTAGGTTTAGTTCTGATTGGAAATTTCTTTCTAACCAAAAATGATTATTACTTCCAAATAGGATTAGGAAATGTAAAAAAAAAAAAAAAAAAAAAAAAAGGGGAAAAAACGGAAAAATAATTCAATAGAATTTTGTTGTTATCAATCAGATGTTATTATCATTTACAGTGATAGCTATCCAAATTCCAAAATTCCAACAATCTGTAATTTCACTTAGAAAAGATTCATGAAATATTATTTCCATCATTACCTGAACTTAACCTTTTCTACCGTTATTATCTTTCTTAAAGATTACAAATTTGATTTTAGCTTGAATTAACTCCTTTGTTAAACCTATATGAATTAAAGTTATAATACATTACTTTTAAATGAGAAAAGAAAAAAAAAAAGATATATGTTCATTAAGATATGCATCAAATTTTGCAAAATTACAGTAATTTTTCCCGGAAATACTCGGTCATTCATTTGGTGTGGTACGAAAACATTTTTCTGCCAAATGTTGCAATAGTGAATGCATGTGTGTAAAATTGATGAATAATGATGGGAAATGGAATAGAACTACCTAGGAATGCTATTGAAGTGGGTATCAATGTATCAAAAACATAACATCTACTAAAATATTTATGAGATCCAACTAATACCTTATGATAGTAAATAAGGAAGTATGGTAATCTTTTTTTCACTTTTCATATTTCTTCCTAAATGCTTTCAAATTTCAAATAATTTTCCACTTTGATAAAAAGTAACATTATAAATATTTAAATTTGGAAAATGTGACAATTTATTAGATAGTTTTAGCCTGCATAATTTGAATTAAATTTTGCTACATCATTAAATGGAATATTAATTAATAGATATGGTGGGTGTAGTGTGTGGTAGACGTAAAAATAAAATGATATTGGAAAGGAATTTGAATAGTAGGTTGAAATTACCGCAATTAATTAACATATATCTTGTGATTAGGAAATTGTGCGGAGCGCAATCGTCAGGAAGTCTTGATCTGCAGCATTGATAATAGAAATGAAGCAAAAACGTCATCATTCCGGAACTGTTAGACAGGTTTCATTCTAGAATAATGCCCTTGAGAATTACTTCATCCAAAATGTATAACTGTTAGTAGATCCAAAATAAGAAAAAAAAAAAAAAAAAAACGCCAATCGAAAGAAAAAGAAAGATCGAACAGATATATATCCGACAGAAGAAAACAACGGTTTCTTTTTTGGGAAATAGAGAAACATTGAATTTGTGAAATGATAAAGGAGTACCTTTGAAGTTAAAGAAGGTTTATTTCTACAACTTCAGCAGTAATATCTACGAAAATATGAAGTGATTATCAATTGTGAATTAAGAGATATTAACGAACAAAAATTAAGCTAAAGATCATTGTTATTATCTGATGCTTGCAAAATGCAAATTTTGCAGTTCATATAGTTGAAGATGATTCATTTTAGACTGTAAAATATTTCTCAGTTCAAATTCTATGATTGAAGGTCGCAATTGATAAAAAGATACCATTAGAAGAAAGGGCGCCGTGTTCGACGAGAAATCACTGAAAAACTGGTTGAGTGAATTATCACAGAACATATTATTCGCAAATTAACGAGTGTACATTAAAAATACATTTAAAAATTTCTCCCATAATCATTTCAAAAAAAAAAAAAAAAAATAAAAGAAAAAAGCAACCCATAACCAATTAGCAAATTTAAAACTCTTTACAGTTGTCATCAATACATTTTTTTTTTTTTTTTTTTAAAAAAAAGAAGGAAAAAAAAAATGCAATAAAACAAATATTTGCAAGCATTTTTGACAAACAAATGTGATCATTTTTGTTTTTATAAATTTTTTTTTTTTTTTTTATTTCTTCTATAATTTCTTTTTAGAATAAAAATTTCGATGTTTAGAACAAATAGGTAAATGCTATTGGGACAAAATGATACTCAAAATGTTGAAGTGGTAAATAACATTATGTTTTGTTGAAAGAAGATAAGATTTCGAACATTTGAAAATTACACAAAAATAATTATCGATGAGTGGGAAAAGATATAAGTGGCATTTGAATGATATTAAATGCGATATTTTCATCCATTATTTTCAGAATTAATTTAATACTTTGTAAGATATTAAATTTGAAAAGTATGAGTGATAATTTGAATGAAAATATTCGATTTACATAATTTTTTTCTTTTCATTTATAAATTTTCATCCGTTTATTTCATTTCATTCATTTTTTTCCATCATTCAATCAGTCATTTATTTCTGTTAAATTTCAATTTCATTCATTCCAAATAACATTTCATGCTGATAAGTAATCTCATCTTATTCCATCCATTTTCATCACTCTTTTTCGTGCCATCATAGACAACCGTAATTTGTTTGTAAGTTGAAAATCAATTTTTCACTGAGAATCAAAATTTCCCACTCTCTCTCTCTCTCTCTCTCTCTGTGTATACATATATACCTATATAAGAGAGGAAGAGAGAGAGAGAGAGAGAGAGGAATAAAGGAATACCATTTAATCAAACATATTATAGCTATAAACAAACGTTGTGTTGATTGAATGAATATATGAAGTAGTTTTACTTTCTGTTCATAGCAGGTTATATGTTTACACTTCCGCTTATTTACTATTCATTATCGAAGATAAAACTCATTCATAGTAAAGCAATCATTGATTGTTAAATGATAATAATCGATATTATTCATTTACTGATACCTATGGGAACATCACACACACACATACACACACACACACACACACACACACACACACACACTCATACTTTAACCTTTTGGGTAGAATTATTCTATTTATAACGAAAATGCAACACAAATATTATGGTATACATAGGTATTTGCTTATATCAGTTTGAATTGTTGGATGATCCTTTGTTAATTTCAATTCTGATATGATAAGCCTATATGGTTATTTCAAATTATTTCAATAAATTAGTTTATTTGTTATATATTTCAAGCCATATCATATCGTGCCAAGAAGATGTATCCAAATGAATTTATCTCAATTTACTATTTAATCCAATAAGCTATAAATTCTTGAATCCTGCTGCAAATTTATAAAAACATTTGTAAAGCTATTAATAAGAGAAGAGGTTGGATAAAAAATGTCAAAATGAATATCTATCATTTACCATTCTAATGATTATTACTGTTATAGATGCAATCATTTAATATATAAATTATCAGAATTAGTTCAAAAAAATTATTTCCATTCCATTTCCAGATCAATCATTCAAACATTTCCGATCAATGCATCACAGATCTTACCATTGATTAGCAGTATATCGTGCAATAAAATAGAAATAATTACTATTTTGAAAGATAACCACAGTCAGTATCGAATTATCGGTTCGAGATCCTTAGTGAAATGTGGTAGCAAATAATTCAAATGCAAATATCTGAATTAACTATTGTATAATTGATCTTTTTCTGTAGAATAAATTGAGATTCTTAAATTATTTTATTTGAATGGCAATTGATCGCTACTCATTTCGAGTAATAACATGTAATCGATTGGTTTGATCAACTGATTATCTTTTCTTGTTGCAAGGTTGAATTTAATAAATATGATGAAAAGGATTGTTCCAAAGAATACAGATATATTAAAACTTCAATTATCACGGCTAAATTTGTTATCTTAGCAATGATGATCACTTGTACACCAGAAATCTATACTAATAAAAATTTAACATTTTTTAGCTTATTCTTATATATATCTATCATACTTTCATTTTGCAATGATCTGAAAGATTATAAATGAGTTGTAAAAAATGTGACGTAGAATTAATAAGGTCAAGAAAGAAGATAAGATCGAAAAACGAAGAAAAGAACAAGTGATACTGTATTCTATCAACCTGAACAATTTGGATATACTGTATAAAAAAAAAAAAAAACAGTCATATTCTAATTATGAATTGTATAATTAATAATATTTTTGATACAATTAGAACGGAAAAAAAAAATTTCTAATTGTGAGATTTAATTTCAACATTGCAAAAGATAAGATTAAATTACATTCAAAGAATTTGCATTTTTCCTGCACAGTTAATTAAATCATTGCATAACAAATATCATTATTTCTGAAATATCTTCCGGAATTTGAAATAGTAAAGGAAGGAATAATATTTAATACTTCATATCACAGTTTAATTCGGTAATTGCTATTAGTTGAATGTGAGCAACATACATAATAATAAGTGTTATGCAAAAATGCTTTAACTGATACGATGGAGTTTTTTTTTTTTTTTTTTTTTGAATTAAAAATTTTTTGATCATATTTTCAAAGTAGTAAAATCTGACACTTGTTCACTTCTACACAAATAAGTTAAGGATAATTTTCAACAAAATCTGTGGAAAGATTACGTTAGAGAATTCAAATGCATCAACAAGCCTTGAATTGACTGGTTATTATTTATGTTATATTTCCTCAAGGCCTGATTTCAGCAGAATGATTCAGGTATGATGATGCATTAAGTTTACCTAAAAATTGGCAAATCAATGGGAATGAAAGCTTAAGGCTGATGATGTTGAAGGTGAACATCCTTTATCGTTAAAGGTTTAGAAAGAGAGATAAGAATCCTAGAAATCAGCCCAAGAACAAATAAAGGTCAATCATTCCAAAAAGACCACTTGTAAATCATTTAGAACAACAGCAAATAATACCCAATTATGAGGGATAACAATGTGCATCCCTAATTATGCATTCATCCCCATGGCCTTTGACCCTTTCTTATAATAACATTAAGTGTGCAGCAGCAGTAGCAGTAACAGTAACTCACTGTTACACTAAGGGAATACTATGACATTTTTAGCAGTTAAAAATGTTGAAATTTCAAGACTTGAAGAAAAGTCTAAAATTGTCATATCATTTGAAAATATGCAAAAATTTCGGAATTAAATAAATTTTACCACTGGAAGAAAAAGTTGCTACTTATTCTTGATCTAATCAATATGCAAATTTTGTTTAAACATATAAAAAGTTCCCTCAGTTGCGTGTAATTGTAACACATCAATGCGCTCTCATTTTCAATTTCGCCAAAAATATCCTATCCTTAACTTTTGTGACCTAATATGACCTACATAAGCCATCAGGAGCCGGAAACGTCACCTCTTAACAGTTAGAAATGCTTGAAAAATTTTTTCTTTTCACTAATGTCATCATCTTTTGCGATAATTTAAGGTCATCTTATCTGGTGCAGAATATGTATGTTGTAAAGAAATACTTCAGGAATTACGTAAAGAATTTATACAATTCACGTACGTCAAAGGATGATTAGCTGTGTGTAAAAAGAGTTGAATGCTTAGAAAATATTTATCTAAGAAGATACTTAGACAGTGACAGTGTTAATAATACCTAATTTGAACTGATAATCATCATAACTAACATTTACCCGAGTTAACATTTACCCAAATCTTTGGGTAATACTATGAATTCATTTGTGATAATCAACTACATTAGGACTATATAATTGGAAGTTTTTCGCCGAAGAAATGTTAATATAACTGTTTAGCTATAATCATTGATGCTTGAAAAGAGTAAATTGAAATTTAGAATTTGAGTAGGTACTTAAAAAGGAAGGAAATTAACAGCCTTTAGTAGGAAAAAAAAATGCAGAAATTCTTGAAGTTTTCAAGTAAGAAAGGGACTTTTCCAGTAAATAATTTAAATTTACAATTAAAAAGTTGAACATAATTAATCTTTTATACAAATTCCCACTACGTCTATTTCTTACACGCATTTATTTTTTTTCTTTTCTTGCTACCAAATTGAATATTACGAATTCTATAAGTTGAAACGTGAATTACTGCTGAAGGTTAAAGGTTATCCATTCCCGTAAGAGTCATTCTGGAGTAGAAAATTTCATAAATTACGACAAAACTATACTGCAAATACTTACTTCATAAATTGATTATAAATTAATAATATAAGGAAGATTTGTAGTCAATCAAATCCTCTCAACTTCGATATTTACGATGAGAAGTTACCCGCGATTTCCTAGAAGCTAGGAGCAAAAATTTGTGCAAATATTAGGCACTATTTCGCATCCATTCAATTTGATAACAATGAAAATTGCTTATAGAACGCTCGCGGAGTAATGAGGCGTGCATGTCGCGTCGCGTGCGCTCTCATTACAATTATAAAAGGAGCGATAGAGGAGGTACTTACAATCAGTGTCGGAGCTGTACTCGGCAGCGGCGACGTTCTTTGGCGCACTCACATACACATACGTCTACGCACGCACACGCTCTTGACGCGTACGTGCGAGTATACGTAGATAGGCGTGTATTCACACATACACATACACATACACACACACAGACAGACAGACATACATAGAAGTGTAGGCATAGACAGACACGTAAAGTTGGGTGCACGCTGGTAAGTGGTTGGCAGGAGAAGGTAGTGTGTGTTGCTGTTGCAGTTGGTAATATATCCAAAGAGACAGTGGTCGGTTTGGGATAGTGCAAGCCTGTCGACCTTTGACCTTCGTTTAAGACATTATACGGCTGTCTCCATTTTGACGTTAAATCCACGGAACCTAGGTGTGTGACCTACCATTCGAAAGCCCGTTTTGTGCTGGGGACATTGGTGCGGGTTATTTTAAGTGACAACGACTACGATGACTGCAACTGTCGTAGACCAACCCGATAAGCAACAACATCAGCAACAAGATCAAGAGCATACTTCGAAGCAGCATTTACCACAACAACTGCAACCAGAACATGATATTGTTGTTGCATCGATGGAAGGTACCGATGACGAAGTTGCTGTTGCAGTTTCGCGCGGCATTCCTGTCGATGCAAACCATCAAGCCACCGCGGAACAAGGCCCAAAGAAACAGCAACATCATTCTGAAAGAATTCCGGATCAAGGGGTTCTTTCGGCAGGTGCTTCACATGCAAAGACGAAGAAACCCCGAAGAAGGTTTGCATTTTTGCTTTGTTTCATTCTATTTACATTTTCGAATTCTCTATTTCTCGGAATGATGAAATTTCGCAGAAAACTTGTCCCTTTCTCCCTTCATTTGTGAAAGAATTCGTCCTTTTATCTTTCTACTTCCTCTCCCTCCTTTTTTATCACTGATGTTATTGAAATTACAGAACTTTTCCTTTTTTTTTTTGGAGGGATTTAATGGCAGCCTAAAAGAAAGCAGGTGACAGTTAGGTAAAGAATAATCAAACTTTCCCAGGATTCAAATCTTAATTCTAGATTAGTTTAATTACTAGTCGCCAAGGATAATGTCGATTCAGCCATTATTAGTATAGGGATTTGGGGCATGTTATCGCAGTCGATCGCATTTTAAAACGTTTCGAAGCATTACTTCGTTTTTGGTTACCTTTCATAATATTGGGGAATTTTTTTGTAAAAAGCTTTTTTTAAAGTCATTATAAAGGTAGAATTTTTTGATCTCAGCATTGTTTAATTTCGTGTTTTTAACAGGTATAGAGAGTTCGTTGTGCATTTTCTTCTCTCAATCTCTTACCAACAATTCAGTAATAAAATAAATAATATGAAGTTATATAGGAGGGGTGGGAAAGGACGCTGGAAACCATATCGCACATTATCGCTGAAGGAAAAAATTGCGCAAGAAGAGAAGGAAGAACGAAATGCTGTGGAAAAGCGAGAAAAGTTAGTTACAATGAAAATTTTTGCGTTACTGGATAAAAGACAAGTAAGGAGAAGGATTGGAAGTTTCAGAAACTTTCATAAGTCTTCTTTCATATTATCACTGTAGATTTACTTTTGCCGTCATGGACAATGTTTGATTACTGTCCAAGTGTGGTTGAACCATTGATATCAACTTCTGGCTTTGGAAGTTTTTTGTGGTTAGGTTGAGGAAAATAGATCCGTTTTGATTGTCTGTCGAAGAAGATTTTTTGTATATTTCATTGAATAATAAAAAAATTAGTATCAGTAGAAGTTATAGTAGGGTTGGAGTAGAAAGCTTTAAGAGTTGATTTATTCTGGAAATGATTTCTTATGGAAGTGAATCCTTGTTTTTTCTTTTACCCATGCATATACATATATAGAGTAGGAGTAATTTGTAATAAGCGCATGTTACAGTCTTAATCGTAAACAACAATTAGGAGTAAATTTACAATAAGCACGTGTTACAGTCTTAATGGTAAACAAGAGTTAGGAGTAAGTTTACAGTAAGCACAGGTTACAGTCTTAATCGTAAACAAGAATTAGAAGTAAATTTACAATAAGCACGTTTTGCAGTCTTAATGGTAAACAAGAGTTAGGAGTAAGTTTACAGTAAGCACATGTTACAGTCTTAATCGTAAATAAGAATTGGAAGTAAACTGAATGATTTATAACCTTAGATACGTAGTATTTACTAAATTCATTGTAAGGAAATTTCCACAGATTTTATGGTAAACTATTTGGTTTTTCCGGCAACTCTCACTACTTCTTATCTCACTGTTCATTATCATAGAAATTACGTTTTCCACCAAATTTAGAGTTGCACTTGACTAGATATAACTCTAAATCACATAAAAAAGGAGTTGTAATGAGCATAAAGGTCGAAATTTAATTTGAATTTCTCGTAGATTGTTTATTCATTCGGTCATATTTACAACACAACCAGATATAAAGTGAAATATTTCCTGTCGAGAAAATGTTTCAAAAATTTTATGTAAATATGTTCAAGTACTTTCTGGAACAAATAAAGTAGTTACCTAATTCTTCAAAAATGGCATATGGTACGGCAGATAGGGGAAACATGAGATATGCGATGTTTCTTGGAACATTTATTGGCTAATCAGTGGAAAATCTGAAAATGGGATTTAAAAAAATGGATTCAAATCGAATCGAACTGAGTAAAATCAGTTTCAAACTTATGACTGATTTCTTTTTTAAGATTGTTTTCCCGCGGTAAGCCTATGGCACCGTACAATACGACACAGTTTCTGCTGGAAGATCATGAGAAACGTACGATGCCTCCAGATATCGGCGATTCGTTTCCTGCGGTGGCTGCACATCAACGGCAATCCACAGGAGGATTTTCACCAAATCGTGAAAGGTTTATATTATTTCCCTTGTTACAATCAACTGCGAATAAATTTTCCAGTTCACGAATCTCTTTATATTGTGCTTTTCAATGTAGTGGTATTATCAAACTTCATGTGCTTATATTGTTGGTTTTAACTCTTGCTGATGTCTGGCTTAAGTAGTATAGTTACGCCTCTAGATCATGTTCCAGAAGAATCAAGAAGGTCCGGTCCTGGTACCCTCTTGTTGCTCATATATTGGTCGCTAGTAATGATGTAGCTTTCCTCGAAGATCTTCAAATAATAGATATTGTGCTGTCATTACCATAATATTTGATTTAGCTCGCCCTTTTTTATTTGATTGTTGGAAGAGATTTTAATAGGACACCTTCATTCGTCTATTACAGTTTCAAGCGAACAGTAATTGCTTTTTTGAAAAAGGAATAGTTCTGTGTGACGTCACGCACGAAGTAGTAACGTCACATATTAATAACGTAACGTAATTAAAATATAAGTTAATAAAACTTTCTCGTTGAAAAAATTAAACCAGTTCCAAATTTTTCTAGACGTTGTTTGCAATTATGCTAAAAAAATGTGATGAGCGTATTGCGACAACAACGTACATTCATATACGCGCATGTGCTACGCTCCGTTTTCGATCGACTCTGAAAATCTCCAAAGGCGAGCAGATTTTCATATAGTCGATTTGGCGAGTCATTCAGTTCCTAAGCACCGCATGCTTGGCTTTGAAAATTGCCGAAATGCAAAAGTCGCAGGAAATGATGATAATAGTGGTAACGAAGCTGGCCGAATGTACCGTCAGTTCAGGACGGAAGCAGGAATTTAAATATTTTTAAGCATTTGGGATGAGACATTTTCAGAGCGGCACGTCTTGCTGTGGTGTTGGTCCTTTTCATCATCAGAGAGATAAAATTAGTTATAAGTTGGGGGATTTTGAATGATGTGGGGAATTTACGGAAGTTAGTGCGTTGGTTAGCTAAATCTCCCCCGTTAAGAAGAATAGGTTAAAGTTTAGTCCCCCTTTGTCTGTTCCGTTTTGACTGGTGATGAGAATTTGTTTATTCCAAGTGTAAGCAAATGTTTTGTTTGTATATAATAGAAGCCAATTTATGTAGTCAAGACATTCGCAGGTTTTCACATATTCTAAAAACGTTTGGACGTAAAAGCTGCCTTTTGCAAAATCAGAAAGATGAGGCTGCTGTATGCATGTTTTTGTTTTTCTTTGACAATTCTTCAGTAAAATTCGTTTTGTTGTAGATGTGGTACCATTGGTCAGTCAGGGTCTGAAATGGGTGGTAATACAACAGACAGTGCAAGTTATTCAGGTGCAGAAGATGACGAGATGGAACGGCAGTTTGATGCTGATTATGATTATGTTAATATGGAGCGCATCAGTAATATGACTAAAGATGAAGTATGTTTTTTGTTTCGCTCTTCTTAGTGTTAACGGTGTTATTACTCAGTGATTGGATGAAGAACTGAATATAGTTAAGGAGATTGAGGTTCGTTCCATTTTTTAGTACGCTGTAGTGTACACTTCAGGAGATTGAAAGGGAGTTCCTTTTGGCTCTTTCTATTTTAAACTTTGTGGGAAAGCTAGAATTTAATAGAAGAGGTACTGCAACATAAGGAAATAAAAATATAAAGCAGTCATGAGACAAGAATTGTGAATAGAGTTGGGTGACATTTTTATAAAAATTTTGATGGTAATGGCGCTGAAAGCTGCGTGAGTGTAGGAGTTCAGATTTCAAAGAAACAATAACATTTGAGTTCATTAGTTTATACCAAGTTAACTGACGGTGAAATTGTACATTAATTTCAGGTCACACGAGAATATATGCATTTAGAGAAGATTAACGGCAAACTAGCGGATCGCGTGAGTTTGCTGCAGTTAGAAAATGATAAGTTGAAGCAGCTGCTGAAGGACCATAATATTTCTTACGAAGATGAATTACCTAAAATACGACGGCATAGTGGTACATCGGTTTCGGAAACGGGTGATGCGGTACGCAAAAGCCTGGATGAAGCAGTGATTGATAACGGACAGTAAGTGGTAGAATAAGCCGGTTTTACTCATAGATAAACTAATTTTGGTTGTAACTTGTAATTGTGGTCAGTGTTGTACTTTTATTTTTTCATAAGTAGGAAAAGAAACAATTCTTTAGAAATTATCAAAAATTTTTCATTTTTTTGTTCATAATATCACTCTTTATGCAGCTTCACTGGCTATAATCTTCGGTGATGGTTGTTTTACTGGGTTATTTCATGCGCTGTATATTTATGTATTTATATTCTCTGGCATGTACATTACTAATTTCTACGGGATAATGCTCCGTTCAGTCGGTTCATTTAGTAGTATTTTTGTTGATTGTTCGGGAATGGTCGTAATTGTGATAAACTTAAATTTTGAACGTGCGCAAGAAAAACAAACAAAGCTCAAAGATATCTCATCTTCCATCTGAAATTGAACTCAAACTTGAAATTCAGCTCTGAATGACAACTGTTCTAGGTAATGCAAAATACTTTCCACAAGAGTTAAACTGAACTTGATTTTGAGGTAACTTTGGAATTTACTTTTTTGCGACATTTAAATTATGCATGCTTGTTCTTCGTGTGCTTATATTTATGTTAACGTTGCCTTTTCCTTCTGTTTGCTAATTCCATTGGTTCCTTTTGTTGTAGACTTTCATAGAAAGATGAACGATTCGGGTACATCAAAAGTTTCGTGTACTTGTATAGTTTTGTGTGTTGTCGGTGTTAACTTTGATCGTGCTTGAGACCTCAAAAAATCTACGATTCAAGCTAAAACATCAGCTAGGAGAACAGAAATCTGCGACTAACCTTCTCAAATTGTATGGAAAAAAAAGGTTCACAAATTTTGAAGTGGTCAAGTTGTATCATGTTTTATATTATCGGTGATTGCAACTGTAAACAATAGTAGAAAATCGAGGCATATTTGGTTATTAAGTATTCTGTTTGGAAGTTGATTTTTCGGTTTCTCAGTGCATAAAAGAGAAGGATGAAATGGTCGCAATATTTTTTCTAGAAATTGGTCAGACATTGATTTTCACATTTTCCTGAACAAACATTTCATTATATCATTTATAAATTCCGTTGTGTATTTGTGGACTTTCTGTTATTACCACTTATCATTTGATTCTTCCAGCATTTTAATTTGCAGAGTCATCCGTTTTTAATGCAGTTAACACTCAGTGGACTTCCATCATTGGCTGATTCTTTAACATGTATTTTTACTACTTTTTTCAGTTTTTAAATTATTACGGTGACGGATTTAGGTATAACTTCAGAGGTATTTGGAAATATTTCAGAAATGAGAACATTTTGACATTCATATTACTTATTTGCATTTGATCAGTAGGAATGCTGTTAGACATGGTATTTTTTTTCAACAGAAAAATGTGGTTTAACTGGAATACTTAATTGTATCTCTTAGAGAAGGACAAAAGTAAAAAAAAAAAAATAGTTCCAAGCGGGAAATAGTGAAAATGACAGTGCAATTAAAAATACCCATTTTTAGCTCTTATCAAATACTTGAGAATTCCCTTGTGATCCATCTGTCTGTAACTTGAAAAATTCATTAATTATCTAATCTTACATTGGTTCTGACTAAAAGCTATATCCTACTTTACCTGCTATTAAACATGTGAGAAATTCTGTCTTACTGTTATGGGATAGAACTGGAATTGAAAGTCATCGTGAAAAATTGTATTTTATGTATTTGTAGGTTTTCGTTTTTTTATATTCTTTAATGCCATCCATTGAAATTGATCATCCAACCAATTATTCTGTGAGCAGAGTGATTTATATTCCATTATTGAAATCCACGTGTATATTGTGGTGATTTGTTTTTGAAGTAAAATTTTATTCCCAAAAAAAACAAAATCCCGTTCTGTTTCCAGTGCATTCTCAAGTTTTGAGAAGTTCTTAGATATGGCTTTCGAAATGCGCATTTTCAAGCTGGATTAGTAAGATCAAAAAGATTTTTTAACTAGCCTTGCAATCCTAATTCATGTCATCATAATTCAGACTACTATGCATCAAAGCATATGAGTGATCTTGTCGCTGTAAGTCATATCTAATTATCGTCATTAATTTTAATACTTGAGTCATGAACGATTCCTTAAGTATTTAATAGGTTGTTGATCATTTGTAAACCTGTTACCAGATCATTTTGAAAGTAACTGCAGGAATTTAGAATCAATTTATACTGACTTTTAATTACTGCATTTTCATCACTTCTAAACAGTTTAAACATTGGTAGAAATATAACTTTTGAGTGGAATTGTGCAGTTTTATGGAGCACATTTGGATCATACATCTCTCTTCTTTCCTATCGTTCATGAATGATTGAATTGGGTTCTCTCTCTCTCTCTCTCAATGTCATTGTCATTTTCGTCTTTTCATTTCAAACCATTACTGATGTTGTTATTGGTGAACCTTTTTCAACCATTACTTCTTCATTATCTTATATATATTATTAGTGTTAGTATTACTGTTGCCGATGAAATCAATATTTCCGAATTTCCTGCTGAAAAAATATCAGAGGAAGGATTTACGGTTTTAAATGAGGATGAGTCGAAAAATAATAAAGCAATACTGAAAAAATGCCCACATGTGGATCCATATTTGGAGTAAGTTTTAATATATTTTTGATTTTTCAAAATTCCTTTATTTCAGCTATTTTTGTTTGGTTTTATCATCAATATCTTCATTTTTTCTTAGAGTCCAGTTCTTGACCCTTATCATTTGTTAGTTTATCTTATCGTATTTTCTATCATATAAAAAAAAGAAATCTGGCATCTGTCGTACTTTTTGTTGTACCAAATTTCTGTTCTTCAATTTCTGCAACTAAATATATCCATCCTGTCTTCATTAAAGCAGTAATATTAGAGATATGTAACGTAATCCAACAATTTCAGCATAATAACTTGGTCAACGGTTGATCCTAATATTAGTAACTGTGATCCATTTACACCAAAGGAGAGTCATATGATAGCAGATGTTGCAGAAAGGAAACGATACGAATGGGGTGCCAAGAAATTTGCTTATGATTTATTAGCAAGTGATAAAGTTGGACCACGTCGTAAATTACCACCTATTTATCACGAACTGTAAGAAATCTTTCATCGAATTTTCAAGCTTTTTATAATATTTCCTGATTTCTCGAATTTTTATGCTCCGAAATGTCCGAATTCTACTTCAACAAATACTGCTGATTGATTTCTACGATTAATTATTACTTTTTTCAATTACAAATTATGATTTGACGTAGAAGTCATAATATCAATTAGCATCAAAAAGTTCCATTCTATTTACTGGTTTAGTGATATTTAAAAGTTTATTTATTGTTTTCTTCTTTCAGATGTGAATCATTGCCTCGCAATATCAGTTTAAGTGTAAGCATAGTCATTATTTATCATAATGAAGCATTATCAGTATTAATTCGTATGCTAAATAGTATTTTCGATCATACTCCATCCGAGCTTCTGAAAGAGATTGTATTATACGACGACTGTAGTGATTATGATACATTGCTTATTAATCACATTATCAGTTACGGTAATCATGTACAATGGCCAATGAAAAAGATAATAATGCGACGAAGCGATGAACGACTAGGCCTTATCAAGGCTAAGGTTGAGCTTTTTTAATCAAATACTATCCAGAGGCTTTTTATTGGTGGGGAAATTAATTTGTCGTTTAAATAATAAACAAATCAATTTTTGGCCAAGAAAAGGATTTTTACCAGAAATATGACTAATTTTAAAAATGTATTTACTTCTAATTTAGATAGATTTGTTCTTTAAGTATACTTCGAATGAAATGCATAGATAATAGTCTTTTTTGTTTCGTAATAATAATTGTTTGTTTTCCAGGTGTATGCATCACACGTGGCTCGTGGTGATGTTCTCATATTTTTGGACAGCCATTGCGAAGTAACTCCGTTATGGATCGAACCTTTACTGCTACCAATTCAGGAAGACTCGACAAGGTTAGAGAGTGAGATATATGTTATTTACTTATTTATTATTATTTTACTTTATATTGATTCCATACACGGAAGCTCATGAATAAGGGAACTGGCCAACAAAAATAGAATTAATCAGAATTTAAGCTTCATCGTATTAGTCATTGTATCCTTTTTCTTGAGCTGTAAATTTAAGGTTAAATTCTTTTTTTGAATCAAAAATAGTTCGAAAAGTTCACTCTACTATCATATAATGAGTGAAAAGTATCTGAGGTTAGGACTTGATGGATAAAATGGAAGAGTTGCGATACTGAACAAGCCAAGGCTTACTTTTATTGTTCCTTTCATGGGAACAGTGTTGGAACTCCGCAAAATTATCAGTAGGAAAAAAGGAATTAGTGATCATAGAAGATAAAAAAATAGGATTAAAAGAAGGATAATCATATTTTATTCATTTTAATGTTTGATTCAATGATTTTAAAGTCGTGGAAGATAAGATTGAAAAATTCAGAGTTGTTCTTCCAGTCGTTGATTTAATTAGTGCGAAAACGTTTGAATACTCGAAAGCAATGATAACAAAGGGTGCATTTAATTGGGATCTTGAATTTACGTGGAAATATATTCCTTGGGAGTATTGGGATTTACCGGAAAACAACGTTAAGCCATTTCGGTAAGTGTTCTGTGTTTCTTACTTTTTTGATAGCTACCGTAGCAATGTCATTGGGAGGATTTCCAGCACACAGTAACGCATACCTCCTAGACTAATTTGAAGTAGGATAACATTTTTTAAATTTAACAGTATTCGAATTGTACTTTTGACAACTTATGGAACAAGTGAATATGATGGAAGATATCCCAACGTTTTTTTTGACGGGTATGATTATGACCAATAAAATATCGTACTGTGAGCGGAGTATGTTCTGTATTTAAAGAAGGAACAATTCTAGATATTTTTGAGAAAATTATAGGTCAGCGACTATGTCAGGCGGTTTGTTGGCAATTGACCGTAAATATTTCCATACAATGGGTGAGTACGATGCCGGAATGGAGATTTGGGGAGTTGAAAATATCGAAATGTCCATTCGGGTTCGTCGAATTTGAGACATTCACAGATTCCATTCCATACATTAGGTCTAATTGATCAATAAATTTGACAACCTAAGCTGATGCATGATGCACAGCCTAGTCCAATATACATTAGCGCCATCATACTGGACTGAATTATAGATGATAACGTTCTTACTGAATTCGTTTGATGGGCATTACATGGATACTTAATGTTAAATGAAAATAAGATCACAAATGAAAAATCCTGTGCCGTTATTTAAATTAAGTTTTCTCCACTCAGTCAATGCAACTTTAGGATGAGAATATCACTGAATGAGTGTTGCCATTACATAACAAATTTATCTAGATCTAGAAATGTTCAGATATGGCTTTGCGGTGGATCTATCTTAGTGGCACCATGCAGTCATGTTGGCCACGTGTTTCGTACGCATCGCCCATATAAGAGTAAACCGGGTATGGATTCGAAGCTGTATAATTCGGTACGAACCATTAAAGTATGGTTCGATGATTATGTTGTAAGTCGATGCTTCATTTCTATTTCTATTAAATGTGATGAAGAATTTGCCTTTCCAATTCATATTGTTCAAATTACTTTCTGTTAAATCTGTTCTAAAATTTCAATGCATTACACTAATAGCAACAACTGTACGACAGGATATATTTGAGACTTCTAAGATATATCTCTAAGGATTTTAGGTAATTGAAAGGAGACATTGTATACATATTGACCAGTCAAAGACGTATGATTCGGATAAGCGAAAGCGAAAGCAACTACTGCTAACATCGTTAATTCTTTTTAGGACAGCGCAGGTGTAATGCTTTTACTAGGAGAAACATTGCCGAATGGTTTTGGTAATCCTACCAGTTTTAAGTATTTTATAGTAACACATAATTATATAGTTATTCACTTAGTTCATACTCTTCCGAAGTTCTTATCGCTACAAATGCAATAATATACTTTAATAATGGTTTATATGATTAAATTCCCAAAAATGTTCCCTTTAAAATCAATTCAAGTTTAAACACCATTTACCTAAATGAAAGTTTTACACTTAAAGTTGTCGTTAATTATTTCTCTATCCTACCATCATTACAAGTACTCCGTATACCTTCTCGATTATTTCTTTCTTGCTTTCTCTATTCAAACAACATTTCGCATCGATTAAAACATGAAAATGAAAACATACACTTGCTAAGCAATGATTTTTGCAGAAATACTTCTATGAGAAACAACCGGATGCGAAAGGAATAGAAGCCGGCGATCTGAGTGAACGTTTAAAATTGAAGAAAAGTCTGAACTGTAAGTCGTTTCAGTGGTACATACAAGAAGTTGATCCGGAACTCGAGCCTAAAAAGATGCTACATGAAGAACTGTGAATTTCAACTACCCATTATATGTTAAACTTTAGGAAAGTGTATTTTGCTATTATGAATTTACGTGTATTTCTCGCTACTACTATTACTCACTGAGCTAAAGTAAACGATTATCTTAATTCGCAAATTCGCATTTGTTACACTAGAAGATAGCATTAGCTATCGTGGATTCTTCATGCAAACATCTCTCATTTAAGGACATCAAAGCAGATATGTGTCAACTTCCCATAAAAAAAATTTATATAATAACTGAAAACTGAAGATCTTCATAACTTGTATACATTTACGTGTTCGAAATGTTCAACTTAAGTCGGACAATATGTTTATATTTCCGCATCTAAATTTTCTAAATACGCTACGACAGAGATTCTCAAACATTTCTATGTGCACATGCTCATATATATGTATATTTAAGGCCTGTCAATATATTTTCATAGAAAATTAATTCGGGAGAAAAACAACGCGTCATCATACATCCCCTCATTTTCAGTGGAATATTTCTCATCATGAAGATAAAATGAAGTGGTAGGGATGTTGATGTTGCACGTTGCAACGTGTCAGTCTTATTGGGCCGCATCATTTAGTTTGATGTTCATGAGAACGATAATATTTGGATTACGGTGTTCGATGACGTCATTTCATGTTTCATTCGTGGTGATGTAAGGAGGGGGTTGAGGTTCGTATGATTATGTATTACACCGGAGGAGTTATCGGATTAACTGAATTATACCTTTTCATTACTCAGGAATAATGAGAAATAACACATTATGAAGTAGAAATCGAAAACGTCAATACTTTATTGTTGAGGGTATACATAAACTGTATCCGGTTTACTGATTCTGCTTCTTTTCATGCCACTAAAAAATACTTATCTTTACATTTTATCAGCATTATCATTTGCTATCATTTTTCATACAGTTTATGTTACCATATGGGTTAAATATCACTTAGTGTTAATTAGTACTACACTATATGATATTGAATCATTTTGCGTCAAATTCATATTATGAGCAAACATAATTGAATTCATAAATTAATAAAATACTCACCTACTAATTCACTTTCAACAAATTATTATGAAGCAGGAATGCTATCAAAGATACACATAGTAGGATTTTTGTTGAAATTTTATAGCTAGCCAAGAATTCTGTATAACTTAATTTCTTGTGGTATCTTATTAGTTTCACCATTTTATTCTGTTCTCTCCTATATTTTTGATTTCCTACCAATGGTAACCTTTTTGTTGTGATAATTTATTCAACAAATGAAATATCTACTCGTTGAGTAGTAATTTTCTCTGTAGCATTTATTGTAATCCGAATGAAAGAATTCTAATGTCAGTTAATTTAAGGGCAATTTTTGATGTTCCGTTCGGTCTTCGTTCTTAATATTCACAATAATTTTGGAAAGTTTTGATAATGTACAGTGTTCTAAAATATCATGAACATCAGTCACAAGAATATGGTACTTTAAAAATGAGGGAGAAAAGGAAGGGCTATTAAAAACCGGCATTTACATCCTGAAATGTAATTGCTGGCTCCTTCAGCTTTTACAAATCGAGAAATGTTATCGCATTCTTCTTAAGGAAGTTTCAATCCTTTAGATATTTGTTGATTCGAATTCTCTACTTTTAGATAAATTAGATAAACTATTCTAGTTGGTTTCTTTTTTTTTTTTTTTTTTTTATTCCTTATTAATTTTATTTGGATGACTTTTTCTTGAATTTGTTTTATAAAATCAGGTTGCAGTCTTTATTTAAATTTCAGATCGTCTCATGGCTTAGATTAAATTGTCTGAATGTGTGGGAAAATTGTTCTATCATTAGCGTCATTTTTTTTTTTTTTATAATACACATATAAGTCATTCAAGGATAACAGCCTTTGAGCTAAGTTATATGAAAATAAAACAAAAAATTAATAGAAGAAAGATGATTGAAAAAAAAGCCTGATCTTTATTGATGAATTGTTTTCTAAAAATCTTATCCTATTAATGTATCACTTTTTCTCTATCCCTATTCTTCGTTTTCTTTTTTTGTTTATAATTAGTTTCTTGGTTCATTAATTAAAATAATATATATGATTTGTAAGTAATGGTGCGAAACCTTACTGAACATTGATTCCTTTCTATCTTCTCTTCTTGCTTCCATTTTATCTCACATTGCATGTTTCCAGAGTTATTTAATGGCAGGAAACGAAGTATTTAAGATAATTTTCACAAGTGTTTAATTAATTATTTAATTAATTTAAAACGTTTATCATTTACCCTCAGAAATGGAGCATAAACCTTCTCCACCTGATCTCTTTCTTGATAACGGTGTTCGACGTACATTGAAAAAGGTGATGTATTGTAATACATTATCGGTGATAACTTTTTTTTTTTTTTTTGTACTCTTCGCAAATTATGTTAACATTATTACAGAAAGAATATGCGTTAAAAGGAGTGAAAGTGAGGAAACGATAGCAATGTCACGTGAGCCATCCATTATACATAATCCATCAACGAGCGAACCTGAAGCGGTAATTGTTTTTAGTTTTAGTGGAAAAGTAGAGCATTGTTGTTTTATGTAAATATATAATTGGAAGGATGAAGTATGCATGATGTTAGTGAATCGTAAAATGTGTTGCTTGAAACTCTTCTAAGCGTAGTCAGTGTTTTGTGGAAGGAATGCTTCATTTGGGAAAAAAGAGGAATTTCTATTTGCCCTTATAGACAGTCAGCAACTGAGATTATCAAGTTGTTGGCTGTTATGGGGAGTAATATTAAAAAAACTTGTCTAAAATATTTCGAAAGGAAGCTTCATGGTAACAAGCTGACATCTACATAATGACTGGAAAGATGTTCGTCATGATATTTATCGTCAATTGTGAAAAATAATAGTGCGGATCGTAACATTAAAACATTCCATGTCCTGAAATATGTTGTGAATGTGAATTAGTTGTGCTTGATGTATTACGGCTTTAAGTGCAGCATATTAACTGTTCTCTGAAGAAGAATGAGTACCATTTTATCTTTTCATATTCTGGAAATTTCTTTAACGAGTTTTTAATTTTTCTTTTCTTGAGTTAGCGATTTATTACAGAAGTAACCTCAAAAAAAACACTGGAATTTGAATAAGTAAACTTTCATCCTGTAGCTGGATAACTACATTATTCTTTCTGGCCTGTACCTGGAAAATATTTAACTCGAAATCTGAAATAATTTCGTATTTTAAAATTTAAATAATATTATCAAGTATTTGCTTTAAAAATTGAACTTTCCTCTTTCTTTCTAAAAATTTCTTACGGTTTTGTTGTATTTTGGTTTTCGGATATGTAATGTCGTTTATTCGTCAAAATATTGTTAGATTTGCATGTTTGTTGTTGTGGAAGCATCTTGGTGTGTTGAATTTTCAGCTGAAAGTCCTCGCAAAAGTGATCTTACAGAACCAATCGAACGATGAAATAATCAGTGATGACGAGGCACGACGGCGTCGCGAACAACTCAATCGACGGCCATCATATCGGTTAGTTTTTTTCTCAATTTTTTAATGCTATCTTCTGTTTATGCTTAAAGTTGAATTTCAGAATGTAATTTCAATATTTGGAAGGTTATAATTTTGAAATTTTACAATATAATTTTCTTAGTTTTTTAGAATATGCGATTTGTGAATAATTGAGGAGTACATTAGCACCATTGACCTTTGATTAAATGATCGTTTGCTTCAAATTATAGTAGGAAATGTGAGTCGTATTCTTAAATTAAGGGTTGTGAGATAACTCATATTAATGACTCTGTGCAGTCTAGAAAAGCCAATATCATTTTGGAGAAATAAATATCTCTTTAGAAGAAATAGTAGTTTGAGGCTGTATCACTTTTTAGTTACAAATTCGGGTAACAATATTTTGGTATATATAGTAAGTGAGGTGCTGCGTTTGGCAGTATTGCTTTTATTCTGCAAAATGTTTTTTGACGAAAGACAACACTGAATCTAAAGGATCACTTCAGCGGTACATAAATGCTACACAAAAAGCATTTGGCACAAATATAATATGACGTAACTGTATTTGATAATTGTGCATTTCCACAGCTACCATCAATTTACTCGTAAAAAAAATAAGCATATCTATTTTTCTTTCCTTTGATTTGATATCTAAAATCTAAATTAATTATGACGTCATACATTTGCGATGAAGCTGATAACTTTGCACTTGAAAAGGAAATACCTTCTCTTTATACTTAGCTACTAGTTTAAATGAGGCTCTTTACGAAAATTCAGCATACGCTATAAACTTTCTTTCCAAGATATTTTTTTGTATAAATACATTTTATTTACCATTTTTCGATAAATTTTTGGTTCGAAATCATTACTATTTTGACTCTAAAAGAAAACAGAGAGAAACGGAATTTCTTTATCATCTTCTGAGAATGTTTCTTAGCAATCAGAAAGAAAAGGAACACCTTGCTTTATTCTGATTTATCACTTTTAATCGTATTTTTCTCGTCATTTCTTGAAAAAATTATGCATCACAAGTGGTTTTATAACACTTCTCCACCACTTACGATTTAAATAGATAACTTTATTATGATACACTTTAATAAGAGAATTCGTCTTAATAAGTTAAGCTGTGTCGTTTCTTGCTTATTTTCCCACTGATTTTTAGTCTTTACTAATAAAACTCCCGTTTATACTTTACCGAAAAAGAACCGCAGTGAGGACGGCACATCACGGAGAAAGTAAATTTGATTCTAGAATTTTTTTGGATTTCATTGCGAATCAAAGGTTACTGGAGGACTAACAGACGAAAAAAAAGTGAAAGTTAGAGGATTAAATATTAAAGGAATAGAAGTTGCATCAGACTAGCTAACCATGATCAAGAATGGTAGTTACTGCAACAGAGATAGAGTGATGAAAAACACTGGAAATGTACGATTCAAAAATTCATACCAAGGACTCGAACTGTTTGAAGTGATATCCGAAAAGTGGAGGACTTTGGAGAAATTTCACAACGATGGAAATGAGACGAAAATCTGTCTTAGCCGATCATGCATTTTTTTTCCTTTTTCTTGGATTTTTCCATGAAAGTTTCTCTTTGAGAGAATATATTGGAAATGGAATTTCACCCTACGTTTGTTGATTTTCCCTCAATTTTTTTTTTCTTTAGTTTGCAGTCTTTCCAACTAATGTACTGTATGTACTGTTTTGAAAGGTGAAAAAGTCTGAAAGGACAAATTCGTTTCTGATGCATCTTACTGGACCGACAGAGATGGTTGTGGTATGTAGAAGTTGTCACCATAGAAGAAGAAGAAGAAGAAGCAAAATTCGTTTAAGTATAATTCATTTGCTGTTTAAAGATTGCTCTTTCCACGTTAAGGTTTATTTCGTTAAAGCATATTTAGCGCAGTAGCTGAAGACGTTATTTATCACTAGCGATCCAGGAAAAAATTCATTTACAACTCTTACTTCTTAGCTGTGGATTCAACTATCCTCCTCAAGTCTTACAAGCGGGAACATAAGATTCTTACACGATCGTAATGTAAAATTCGGGCAGGAATTTGACAGTTATTAATGAATAAATAGTAAAACAAAGTATTGAATTATTGTAGTAGAAATAACTGTAAGAAGACGATAAAGAAATGAATGAGTTAAAGCAATCAATAAATGAAACGAAGAAGCAGAAAGCAGCAAGTGATAGATAAACGAATACATAATAAACTTACTCCACGTAGCGATATGCTGTTTTTACTGCAGCAGATCCAGCAAAGTAGTAGCAGCTGTATTTCCGATGTATTTTTCGTAAATATCGAGTAGTTGATCTCTCTCGAAATGTTGCTTAATATCTATAAAATACAAAATGGCAACGACATAGTACATCTAGTGTACAAAACTGTAGAAATACATCGAAAGCAAGTACGGAAGCAGTATATGTCTAGAAATGTCATGGAGATATTCTAATTTCAGTTTTCGTTAGATTCTTCCGAGAAATAAAAGAGATTGCAGCATTTCCCTGAAAATTTATTCTTCCTTTTTGTCTTTCTGTACTTTCAATTATAGCATTCGAAAACGATTGAATTATTATTTTGGCACGAATGAGCGGGAATTCGGAAACAGATTTAATGCAACTGCAGCAAACATCTCTGCATCCGTGAATAATGTTTTATGTTGTTATGACATTTCCGAATGTTAAATTCTGTTGGGTGTAATTGTCGGTCGCTATCAAATGAGAGGATTTCAGGATACTAGTCGGGCTTACTTGCATATGGTCAGTTTATACCATTATTTGTTATCCGCCGTTCAGATTGATATGTTTTCATAAGATCCGGTTGGCTGAATGCGTTGGGACAGGCTTGCTTGTTTTCAATTTCACTTTTTGCCACCTTTATAAGCCTGTATCCTTGAGTTTGTCCTAATATCAGTAAGTTGGCCAAAGAAAATCATTCATTTTAAATAACTTACGAAATTAGTTGTGAGAGAAGAAAAATTGAATTCGGCGAAAGACACCGCAAACTTCCCCAAAAAAATTCTCGCACGTTCTCCCTGGAGAACGTCCTTCTTCCTCACATCTTATGAAAAAAAAAAAACCCATTGAATGATGCAAATTTCTGTCTTATTTGTTCATTAAGAAATTTTTACTAGAGAAAGGTAAAGAAGAGAGAAACAGTCGTCTTCTCTTTTCCGCTCTCTCCCATATTCGTCATTTTCTGTTAGAAGTGCAAAGATGACGTCAATTTCAAGTTGTCGGACAAAGTAGAGGGGAGGAAAAGATGAAACTTCGGCTAGTAATAATTATAAATGAAATGTGTATGTGATGACGATTGTGAGGACAAACGATTTGAACAACACTTTTCATCCATCTCTTCTAACCAATCTTTAGGCTTTTAAAGCGTGTTGGCCTGTCCGTTTGTTTGCCTATCGCTCTACTCATATTCGGTATTCTCTCTTATCGATCCAGCTTTACTTTTTCTTTCATGAATCCTGGATTTTTTTAATCCGATAAATGGAGGCACTATAAGGTTGTTCGTTTCGTTCCATTAAATAAGTGTTCGTGTATTATAAGAATATCATTTAGAATATTCTCATCCTTTCTTCACTTTCGGCTATTTTCTTGCTAATTTCTTTCAAATTTCAATCTTACTGCAAGCTCTTCTTGATAAACGGTTAAAAGTCGAGCAACAATAGCTGTCACAATTTCCGTTCGTTTAGCAACTTCGGTTCCCCTTCTCTTTGAGCATATTTCAGTAAATGACGTTTGTGACGATGAGATTCCTTCTTCATTGTGGATTAATGACCATTGCATAGCTAATAATCCCGTGACATTATGTAAGCTTTTTTGCTCTATTACCTTCCATGCCACATTGTTGCCATGCTGTTTCGGGTCCGATTGGTTGGATCATATTTACTCTCATATTTTTTTCAAAATAACTTTCACTTAATGGTCGAAATTTCATTTGCAATATGCTTGCATCAGTTCGATTTCCTCTCTCTTTAGTTGGGATTCATTTGGTCCTCCTCTGATACTACTGCTAGAAAAATACACAAGGTAGTCAGGGAGAGAGAGAGAGAGGAAAGAGTGAGCGATGACAACGCAACTAGAGATGTTATTCGATCGTTTCAAACTCTTTGATAAGTCCTTCTCTTTTCTTTCGGATTTTTTGTTTTTTCGTACTTTGTACCGTATAAAAGAGCATATGCCAACATACTAATACATACACATGCACACACATACACACATACGTACACGCATACATACATGCCTACCAATCTACCCACAATTTCTTTTGCCATAGAGAATGGGTATTTCTGTTGTGGATTTGACGTATGAGAGCTTTCAAAGTATTCCTCTTCTCCTTTATCATTCTCACCCTCCTGTTGCACTACTTTGAGCATTGAATTGAACACTTCCTGCCGATGATGTCGGTCGGATTATTTGCAACTTCGTTGAGACTATTTTAACGAATACAATTAGAGGGACAGTGTGAAGTATTAGCATCCGTTCGTAGCATTAATCTTTCAAGGTAGTTTATAAACTGGCGATGTAATGGAAGCTTTAAATGCCCTGTATTTGGGCTGGAGATTGAAGACTTCACGAGTAGGAGATTTCAATCAGGATGAATGAGGAAAGGAGAGGGGAAAAGAGGGTACTTCATGATTCCTACAACACTGAACATCCGACAAAGCTGCGGCCTTCTATGAATTTCAAAAGATGCACCACCATGGGCCAAGCAATAATTCGAACTTTTGGTGTTGTTGTGCCAATGGTTGCAAAGTGTAGGAAATATAGTATTTGAGACTTGCCTACATTACGATGCTTGCTGGGTAGGTTTTCTTCTATGATTAATAGTGAAGAACAAAAGCAAATCACTCTATCTTCCTTCTCTGTTCTCGACCAGTATGGATATCAATCATATATCTAACTGAGATTTATTAGCTGAACATGTTCTGCTGTACTTAATACTCTTTCTCTCTATCCTGTTGCTCTGTTCCTTCAACGCAAGACATCTGAAAGACAGCTGCTTTTTGTAATAAATTAATTTAACAATCTTAAATTCCGTCATCTTATTTCATTTTTGATTGAATTTAGTTTTCATTTAAAAATTTTTTAGAGATAAGAAAATCACTTCGAGAAATTTTCACCGGTGCAGTACGTCACATCATCTTGTTTATATTCCTCTTTAAAAAATCAGTGACTGCTATGCTTCGTTGTTAAATTAATTATCGGTATGTTGCAAATCGAATGGATGCATAATAGACATACAAATGGACTCATTAACCGATATACAGTTAAATTCGTACAAATATTAAACCACTGATGTTCGTCTTACCAGGCTGCTGTTGGGAAGAAGTAAAATTTCTTAAGATTTAATATATAATGAAATAACCAAGTGTTAAGCCTTACTTTTCGTTACTTCCAAGTTTTCAACTGCTTGTTTGACAATTTTGTTCCATTAAGCTAAGCTAGCTGGAATGACGCTTTAAACCATACAATATTTTCACGCGACGTTCACATTTTGTATGGAATTATTTATTAAGTAGGGGATTGTTGTAAGTTCCATAAGTGATTCAATGATTCATAAGCAATATAAGATGTACGCATTCTGATTCATTTAACGGTAACGGGAAAAAATAGCTGTGCATGCACGATATAATCATTTATGCAGTCAGCAGTCGAAGTCGGCTTAATGCCTAGACCTGAAATTTTCGAAATATTCCTTCACGTCATCTCGACGTTGCCTATTTTCAAAACGTTCACATTAAAACAAATAGGATAAGACCTGAGGGATATAACTCATTTAAGTGCATGAAAACGATTTCCAACATTAAAAAGAAAACGATTTAATTGACCTATTAAGGGAAGAAATGATCTGGATGGATTTTTGCTAGGAAAAATAAAATTTCATAATAATGATTTATATTGAAAACCGATGAAACGACCTACCTTTACGTGGAGATTTAGTGCGTGTATGTGTGCAGATATGTATATAATACGCATGTAGAGAAGTGAAAAAATACCGCTATGGAAGGTAATTATTGTTGTATTCCACTTCATATCCAAAATTTAAATTTTTCTTGGACATAAGAAAAAAGGCCTTGCAGTACGTCACACTGGGATTGTTCTTTGTCGTTGAAGTGTACACTTATCAAAAGAGTGCACTGTTGAAGTTAGTTCATGATTGTTGCTAGCGGTCAAACTATTTCTTTCAATCTGCTGATTAATTGTTACTGCAAGATGTATTTCTTGAACCTGAAAAGCTTACCGAAATGTTTGAAGTAAAAAATCTAACGGTGTGTAGAATTGTGTATAAAAGGAGAAGCAAAGATAGGAAGAAGTCGAAGCTGCTAAGGTTAAAGAAGAAGCAGTTTTTGTTGGCTGTTAAAACTCTCTTCCTGCCTATGATTATTCTGGTGATGCATTGAGTGAGTGCCGTGCATGATATATTAATTTGTCAGTTAATTAAATGCCGAGTCATTGAACTACCGATAAATGGCCTTGGAATATAGCAAACTATTATCAACAAATCCGTACTATTCCATCTAAAATTCATTCCATAACATGCACTTTTTTTGCACCTTTGCATTCCCTTGTCAACTAGTTCATGAAGAGTGCATTCTTTTTTGCAAATTTGCTCGTTTTTGTGAATATTTTTGCCAATTAACGAAAGGTGCATTCTTCACTTGCACGCATTTGTAAATTTTTGTGCGAATCTCCGTTCGTTTATTACAATGTAATTAAAAAATGATTTCATCACAGTTTTGCACTTTTCGGGAAAATTAAGAGTTGTTCACTGGATTCGTTGCTTTCACATAAAAACATGTTTACTTCCTATTACACTTAATGACTAGGTGGAAGTAACCGTGCTTCTGTCGATTCTTTCTCCTGCTCTATCGATACGTTTTCTTGAATCTCGCATTCGGCATATCCACGTGATATTTTTCATATATTGCAATGTAGCCTATGTTCCTTTTACAATTTTTTTTTTTTAGAAAGAATCTTCTTTCAGTAGAAACCAAAAGTTGTTATATTTCTTAATTTGATATTAGTGACCATTTCTTTTTATAATATTATGTAACATTCCATTTCAATAAATTATTAATGATGTATTCTTTAATTTCTTTTTCTAGAAATTTTGAATACCCATTATTTTCTTCAATAGTTTGTTTGAATATGATCGTCGAATTGATGTCAAAAGCACAAAATATTTCTTCAGAACCATAAGATATCGAACATTTTCAGAATTTCCCTTCTTTAGAAATATTATTTCGTACTAATTTAATTTAACATATCCTTCTTTATAGATAAATTAATAATGAGTAGTGATTATTTTGACCCATCTCACTGTCATTTTGACATGTCACAAATGACAGTGCATAGTAGTCGTGATGTTGGATATTTAACTTCGAATAGAAGAAAGTTTTTGTTAACTTAAGCACCGCCGAAGATGGACATAAATTAGTTATGCTATACTTGGATATGTTAATTTTACCTGAGGCAAACATAATTTACTAGTACTGTCGATTGATGACCATCTTCCAAAGGGAGGCCGAGCTGTGCTTACTTTTTCAGTTTTTTTTAAATCCTTAAATAGCTTGATTTCTATTTACAGAATGATTCTAAAAGACCTGGAGACCGTGGATAAGCAGCTTAAAAAAGAGCCAGATGAACAGAGTGTTGCTTCGGTAGTCATTCAGCCACCTGCAGAACCAGGTTTGTAAGCTTATTTCACGTCTGCTGTTTTGCATGTATTAATTGTTGAGTCATCTGCGATTCATTTAGTTCATTTGAAAAGATTAGATTTGCACTGTTGCTTTATTGGAATTAAGCAAGGGTGATACAGACTGTCTGTTTGTCGGTGTGGATGGAATGTACAAAATCTGAGCATTGATTCATATTACTGTATTATCCAAGAAAGAGACTTACAGATATCTAAGTTTCCGAAAAGCTCATATAGTACTAGTATTAGCGAATTAAGGATTTTTTGTAGTTATATCTTGAATGGTCCTTACTAGCATTTTGAACAGGAGTTTCTTTATTCTGATTTTCCTCCTTTCGATTGACTGTTCAGCTTGGTGAATGATACACCCCGACTAAAGTTATTGTACCCTTCCTCCATAGCTGGGTTTGAATTTGTCATTTGCTTTGAAATTGCACAATATGATGTGTAAGTAACGAAACTGCACTAATAGATGATTGCAGTGGAGACAGTTCGATCACAGATGTCATTAAGACAGGATCCCAGTGCTCAATTATCGGAACAGCAAGCAATCTCTTCTAGACTTGAACAAGTTCAGTACATTGCACCTTCCGGTATGTTTTTTAAATGAAATCTTGTCTTTTTAAATTGGTTCCCATCAAATAACTTGTAACTTTCCGTATACAGTATCCAATTCGAATACATTTTCATTGTTGTGGGACAGTGAGGTTGTTCACGGTATGCTATCTGATACACTTTATCTCATATGCTTCAAGTAGGCTGAGGAGATATTGTCGGTTGTGTTGGGTGAAGGTAGTTGGAGTCGTCGAAAGAACAGTATGATGGCATTATTGAGCATTCTGCAGTACTGTAATTCCAGACCGCCCCTGATATGTATATACTCATCATTATCCGAAGACACAGTGCACTGAATGATCGGTTTTCTCATGACAACGGTCAGTACACTGCGGAAAGTTCAGTTTGCACTTTTTAACTTGGAAGTCTGGTAACACAGTAATGATTTGCAGGGTTAACTCGTTTGCATACAACAAACGGCAATTTAGCGTTGAATTCAGCAACGCTAACCAGTATGCACAACGTTGGAACAGCAGGTATGATTGGGCAGTATTCACCAGTTGCTTCAGTTGCAGCGGCAGCTGCAGCTGAAGTCGTTGCTGCGTCACGAGCAGGTACTAGTACACCAAAAAATGCACAGGTAATGATTACCTATTTGTAGTTGCTTTTCCCTGCAAATTTAGTAATTTACTTTTATAGGATTGCTAGTCTTTACGTTTTAATGATAGGTAAACAAAAGAAAGATAGGGAACAGGTTGGATGAGTAGGTAGAGACAAGTATTAGGATAGTAAAGTAAAAGCGGAAATGCAACAAACTTGCCGAACACTTAATCGGGGTCATAGAAATATTGGAACAGTTTCACTGATATCCATGACTAGTCGTTACAGGAATTAGGCCAAACGGCAGGATCATCATCGGGACCAGTTCCAGGGATGCTGCCGGTAAGTGCCGAAGTTTTGGGTCTCAAAACGATGAGTGCTGGTGATGGTCAGCAGCAACAATACGTTCCGTCAAATCAAGGAACTAGTCAAGGTAAGTGTCTTGCGATTACTTAACAGTTTCAACTCTTCAGATCAATCCTTCTGAATATTATGGGTGTCTAATCATGAGTTAGAAAACTGCTATATTAATACAGCTGGATGATTTACGTGTTTGGGTCTCGCATTAAGGCTTATCTTAAGCTTTTTTGATTTCTTAGTAGAACTAGCATTTAAACCATTCATTTAAGATAGCTGGAATAAGTTTTTTTAATCTAATCTTGAGGGAGCAGAATAAAACTAACAGTAAGGAACGTATTAAAAACAAGCAGATTATAGAAAGAGGAAGTGAGATTTATTTGATGTGCAGAAGTTTATATTTTTAGGTTCACAATCAAGCGACTGTATTTTGTCTATATATGGTACAAAAATTTGCAAGAGTCGCTTAGGCTTTCGTTGCGCTTATCTTTCAAATTTTGAGACGCCGTTTTCGAGATTTTGAGACGAAAACAAAGTTTAGATTGAAATAACTTGCAGATTGGCAATCCACTGTGATGTCTGGTTATACATCATCCCCATCACCACTTGGTATGGCTGGTGGTAGTCGAACAGCTACCGAAAGTGACGATAGCACACGGAAAAGACAAGTGCGGCTCTTGAAAAATAGGTAAACAGCTTCCTACTTTCGAAGGAGAATGATTAGAAATCGATGTTGAGATTAGTAGGAATGCATTGTTTGGTCATCCTGCGTTTCAGTAGTTATATCATTAATGTCAGATTCTGTTGTAGATAAACCTTCCACTGGCAGTTTGCTATACCGTTTATTATATTATCCCTTCTTTGTTATCGGTCAACAATCAATGTTATTTTTATTTAGGACTTTCTAAATTGTTAACATTTACTCTATCATGCTAGACTTAATTAATCGGTTTGACTTGGAAGGAATGCTTCATGATATTTTTAAGAATAAAAGAACTTACATGTAACTGTCAAAACTATATTTTCTTTGTTTTATTACAGAGAAGCAGCGAAAGAATGCAGGCGAAAGAAAAAGGAATATGTGAAATGCTTAGAAAATCGTGTCGCTGTTTTGGAAAATCAAAACAAAGCATTAATTGAAGAGTTGAAGACGTTAAAAGAATTGTATTGCAGGAAAGAGAAAAGCGAATTATAAGTATTTAAAACACAAAGAGAAAGTTTTATTAGTTCTGTTCCTTGAATTGCGTCCAGTCTTTGTTTGCTTCAGGGAGTTTTTTACATCGTTTATAGGCATGGCATTTTCATATATAGTTGTAAAAGTTGTTTGAGAGATATCATAACTTTCATCAGTGTTAGCGATTTCTCTAGCACACTTCTAAACTAAGTGATGGTATGGGAAAATTAACTTATATGTTTTGTATGCTTTTGACAGTCTGAAGGAGCCTGAACTATAGAAATGAAATGATAGTAACTTCTTGAAGTTCAGCTTCTAGGTGTTCATGTGCATGGGAATAAGATATTTTTAATAATTCTTTCTATAACATGTTTCATTTAAAAGAAACTGTGTGACATTATTGAATTTCCAGCATGGTTCTCATTCAAAGCAGGCAGGTACGGGGGAAAATAAATAATTGAGTGGATGAATAAATGATGCCGTACTGCTTATAATGATTTTGGGAATTTTAGTTTGAATTAATTTAACTGACAATGACGTTTCCATCAGTGGCCATTGTGGACATTAGTGTTTAGTATGAAAAAAGTCATCTTTCTATCATTAATAAAGAATACGAAACTAGATCGTAATTTAATTTCAATAATTCTTAATTTAATATTTGAAGTGCTGAATAATGTTACTTTTCAGTATGACTTTTAAGCATGATAATTCAATTACTATATGTTATAATTTTATTTTTTTTTTTGATTACCGTCTTTTCCTTCAGTTTCTGATGGGACAAATTTTCATGCGTGCGTTCTTTTCCCGGTCATTTGTTATTTGCTTATGATTGTCCTGTAATTCTTCTTTTTGATGTACAATATTTTTTATTATGTTTAAGGATCAGATTTTTCGGATGTTATTTGATCGTACGACAATCATAATATCCTGATTCACCCACTGTAAATATTTCTGGATAATATTCAGTTATCCGATTTTGATCATATCCTTCCCCAAATTCTAACAGTAAGAAGCTGTAATATTGCGGATCATTTTCCAAATTATTTGTGAATATGGTGTAATAATGGAAACGGTAATATTCCATCACTTCATGAATTATATT
Organism: Dipetalonema caudispina; assembly: GCA_013365325.1. Taxonomy (NCBI): domain Eukaryota; kingdom Metazoa; phylum Nematoda; class Chromadorea; order Rhabditida; family Onchocercidae; genus Dipetalonema; species Dipetalonema caudispina. The sequence continues at coordinate 24,550 of JABVXV010000308.1, read as the reverse complement.
TCGAAACGAAGATGATTTTTTTAATTCGATTTTTCGATTATTGTTTCTGGGAAAGAATATGCAAAACATTGATATCGCCAAAAGATGAAGATGTAGTGCTATAAATCATAACAACTTTACAAAATGAATTGTTGCTAGAGAAACTTTTTTGTACAAATGCAGGAACCAAGCAATGTTTTGTTAATGTACATTTCTTTTTGGGAAAAAAAAAATTTTTGTCTCATATTAGCATATGAAAGTCATAGACTGTTAGAAGGTACATTGTAAATAAAAGAGTTAAAGACTGTTGAAGAGTTAGTTTGACTTTTTATGAAGAGGATTGTATTGATATTTGTATATTCTTCAACAATAATTATGTATAAATGGTAATGGAGTGATAAATGTAAAGTTCTAAGAGAGAAATGAGATAACTAAGGATGTCCATGATTCTTTTCAGGTGAGGAATATTTCATCACTGATAAGTCGTTATAAATTATCGTTTCATTTATCCCTATAAAATGTCGAAATTTTCAGTGAACTAAAATTGCTTCCCAATCAATCTAAAAATTTTTTATTCTTTTTTATCGGGTAATTATCAATTTGATTGTAATAAACAAGGGAGTGATGGATATGCTAAAATTTTAAAGCTTGTTTGTTTCATTTATATCCTTTCTTTTGCATTTCAATGTAATATTTGGTTAATCTTCCTTATGTCTTTGAACTATGTTTATAAAGGGAATTTGAGAATTCCTAATCCTAAATGCTTCTTGAATTCGTGTAGTTAGTAGTTGTTTTAGTAGTTATTGTGTAAGAAATAAATATTGCGAATTGTACCACTCCAGAGAGAGAGAGAGAGAAAAAAAAAAATAATACCTTTCGTGGTGAATTGTTGTAGTATAACTTGTTGTAGGTGTTGTTACTTCAATAATTTGAACAAAGTTTATGTAATGATTGAATGAGAGATTTTTTAAGTTTCGTAGAGTTCAATCTATGAATGTGTGAATTTTTCACACTTTGATTAAGCGATGATATGTGTCATATTAGCGGGTCGAGTTTATTTCGATTTTTCAGTTCCTATTAGAGTACATTACGATTCAGGGACTTATTTTGATCTCTCTTCCTGGTGCTCATGTATCAATAACATTTTTGAAATGATATATCACGATTTTGTTACATCTATCAATGTTAATTAGCAGTGTGCTTTTCTTTGTCATGGTCATATTTGCTTCCATTTCATTTAAACTATCCTCTGGTCATTCTTTTTTTCTTTGGTTTTTTTCGTCAACTTTTGCAGGTATTTGTTCAAAACAATTGTCCTTGCGTGGCGTACGAAATTTTGCCGTAGAATAAACTTTTTGTTCGGCGGATATGATTTACTGCATAAATGACCAGATTATTTCGGTCAAAGTAGCTTTTTCGGGTATAATGTATCTACATTACCTAAAATTATTTGAAAAACAAGATTAAAGTACGAACTGTATCCTCAATTTGTATATTGCTAAAATTTGAAATAGAATATTGATGGTTTATTGAAGATCGTAGATGGTCTAAGTGATATCTTACAGAAACATTTTTCTTAAAGATATATGATACTTGGTTATAGGCACATGGCTTTAGTCTTATCACTATCATTAGAAGTACATCTATATTTTTTTCTGTGAAATTATTTACAAAATGTATATAAGTCATTAAACAATAGCAGTTTTCTTTCAAACTTTTTTTGAAACTTCTGAATATTTAAAACAATTAGAAATGATGTGAGATGTAACAAATGCCCATTCCAAATGTTTATGTAAAAACCAGAAATTTTCACGTGCATTCCACAGTTTCTATTTTAGTACGAACTGATTCTATTCTGTCTGTCCATTCAGGATGACATCAGTTCTGTTGACCTTTCCGTTAAAAAAACCAGTTGACTGTCGTTTCATCACAGTATATTTGTTGTTTTCCAGAAAATTGTCTTTCTCAAATGTAGGAATTTGGATCGAAATAGAAAATTAAATTCATTACATCTATTACTCTATTACTAGTGAGGAGATGTTGGTTATATAAAAGTGATGAAGTTTCCATCTCGATACCACAGATCCATCTTTTTCAAATAATTAATTTGGATTTATTTGAGTAAGATTTCGGCTGAATTGAATCTTCACCTGATAATTGTTACTTAAACGTTGAGGTTGATGGTAACATCAGTATAGTCTCGAGTTTTTTTTTGTTTTTTTTTTTTTTTTTTTTTTGAATTCATCATTTGGAGTAAGATTGTCTGTTGGTAAATAAGATAACGTTGAATGGTGTGGCGGAAAAGAGATTAAAAATTAATCGAAAAGACATCCATCATTCCATATAGCACTCGGTTGTATGTGAAATGTGTATAAAATACTGTTTGTTAACAATATAGTAAATTAAAATGCTTCATTTTGATTGGAACTGTTCACATTCTCGTATCTATTTTACGATATCACAAGCTAATCGTCTTTGATAATCAGTTACCATTATCAATGAAAATAGTTGCGTTCCTCATTTTTTTTTTATGCGATTGTATAATGAAACTGCATTCCTATAGTTGCTGTTTTGCAGCTTTTTGCAGGTAATTCCGTAATGACCGATTCAAAATATTTTACTACCACCAAGAAAGGTTAGTTTTCGTTTTGTTTAATGTAGAAAAATTTATCATTTTAGGGCGAAATTGTGAACCATATAGGACACAGTAATGACGATGTTAGACTTGCTTAAACTATTTGAGTACTAGCAAAATGATAGGGAAAAAATTGATTTGAAGCTTTAAGGTTGCTGTACGTTTGCTTCATTATGACATCTTAAACTGGTTTTGGAATTATTTTAAAACAAAATTAAATTCTGAACTAAATTGAGTTCCTTGAAACAGGATTTTATTCATTCACAAAGAAGAAGAATGTGATTATAAACTGTTGAGAATTCTTCATTTGCAGGTGAAATATTTGAACTGAAAAATGAATTGAATTCGGATAAGAAGGAAAAGAAGAGGGAAGCAGTAAAGAAAGTTATTGCAAGCATGACTGTCGGCAAAGATGTCAGGTACTCTTTGCTAAATTTAACAATTTCTTTATTCAGATAATCAGTTTATCAAAACTTCCATAGTCATAAATGTTAATGATCGAGATATTCGGTTATTTAATGCAAAAATTCTTTAGACTGTACGTTGAGGCTTAGGATATTATTTGCCAAATCATTTCATGCAGTCCGTGTCACATTTAGAAGCAAAATTTCCATGCGGAATAGTAAATATTTGCAAAATTTAGGTAATATTTCTAAATTTGATTTTTTTCAGCGCATTGTTTCCGGATGTGGTGAACTGTATGCAAACAGACAATGTTGAATTGAAGAAGCTAGTTTATCTCTATTTGATGAATTATGCCAAAAGTCAACCAGATCTTGCAATTATGGCGGTTAATACGTTCGTGAAAGTTAGTTTCTTTCTTTTTCCTACAAGGTCTTTAAAAAGCAAGATTATCTGGACGAGTGTTGTTCATTTCCCAGTGATAGTATAGCTATGTCAAAGACGAATCTCTTAGAAGCAACCTATTATGTTTTGAGTCTGCTTCGATGGTTAGATCACATCAAGAGATTGATGTATGGTATATTTTCGGATTCAAATATTTAGACTGCATTAAACATGAGAAACTCCGTCAATTCTCAGTTATTTTTATATATTTGAATATTGACAAGTAATTTAGAATTAAGTGAAATAATTTGATTCGTTTTCTACATTGTTAAAGTAAATTTTTTTATCAAAAAATATAGAAGGAAAAATTTTTAAGGATTGTGAGGATCCAAATCCGCTTATCCGAGCATTAGCTGTACGAACAATGGGTTGCATACGGGTTGACAAAGTAAGTTTTTTCTAACAGAATATAATGAGTCGAGAATTTCCGGATTTTCATAAAATTGTTAAGCTGGCGAAACAGAAAATGGCTATTTGAAGTAAATATCCAGTTTTCAGGCTAGAAAGGGTATCTGATTGAATTATATTTTGACTCTAATTCAAAATTTTGATTTTAAAATTCAGATAACAGAATATTTGTGTGAACCATTGCGTAAATGTATGAAGGACGAAGATCCATATGTTCGTAAGACTGCAGCAGTGTGCGTAGCAAAATTGCATGATATCAACGCTTCACTTGTGGAGGATCAAGGATTCGTCGATTTACTTAATGATTTGCTGAGTGATTCCAATCCTATGGTTGGCTGTTTTTTTTTTTTTTTTTTTTGTTAACTAGCATCCTAGAAATATTTATAACGCTTCAATTTACTTTCGCAAAAGTAAGAGTGTTTTTAATATTTGCTTGTACTGATCCAAGCTTTTGTATATGTAATAACACGTTAGTCGAAGTTTGTGCGATTTGAAAAAATGGAAAGTGGTCAAAGCGATTACATAAACTTGATATTGGGATATGTTAATTTGGATTGTAGCTGTTATTTTGTTTCTTCCCCCATTCTATGGATTAAAAAACAGAGGATTAGAGATTTCTACTGCCACTGAGTTCCAATCTCCACAGAATGCACCTCTGGCGAATGCTTTGAAGTTGGGCAAGCACTGGATTCAGATCAGAAGAATGAGGAATTGTTTAGTAATGAAATTATGAATTACCAAGCTATGTTTCCATTAGCCTTGTCTCGCACTTTTTTTCCTATATGTTCCAAATGATAATTTGACTGAATTCAAAATATTTATTTTTCCTAAGGTTTGTTTCAGGTAGTAGCAAATGCAGTGGCAGCTTTAGCAGAAATCAATGAGTCACACGTCCTTATTGAGATCAACTCACAAACCATTAATAAGTTGCTGACGGCTTTAAATGAATGTACTGAGTGGGGACAAGTATTTATTCTGGATGCTCTTTCGTCATATCAACCAAAAGATGAACGGGAAGCACAGAAGTTTGTTCTGATTGCATTTTTTTTTTCTAAAGTTACTGGCATAAAAAGGTTGATTTTTGGTCTACTAACTGGAGGCAAGTGTCAACTTCATTACGCAACTTCCATTTAGTCTTAAAACCATCAACGTTTGATGTTTGTGAACCTAGTGAGAATAAAATTATCTGAAAGCATGTCACTTGACATGTTGTATCGCTAAAAATCGCTTGAGTTCTCGGCAGAATCGGAGCGATGATAATGAATAAGACAACCATGAAGTTCCTTCCTCAGGTAGATTTTCTTTCGTAGCCAATTTCATTTATCATCATTTTGAGGACTGATTGAATGTCTGTTTCATTTTTGTGGATACCAGCTAACCTTTTGTCTCTTCGTTGTTTGAGTTCTCATGCTTAATAGATTTTACTTTCCGTCAGTAATGCATTTATAAAGCTGTCTGTATCTCATATTTAGAGACAAGTTCTGTTCTGTACATACTTTTGGTATAACACTTGTTACATTATTCTCAGGAATCATCTTATTACGGAACTGCTTTGATTGTGAATTACACGGACAAAATTTTGTCGAGTTATTTTACCGAGTTAAATAACTCAGTAGCAATCAAAAAATTTGTCAAGTAAGATTACTTATGATGATATCTTACATTTTGCAGCATCTGTGAGCGTATTAGTCCTCGACTGGCCCACGCAAATGCCGCCGTTGTTTTGTCGACTGTGAAAGTTCTCATGAAATTAGTGGAAATGCTACCGGAAAGTTCGGAATTCATTGGGCAGCTAACGAAGAAGCTTGCACCACCAATGGTTACATTACTCTCTGCTGAACCCGAAATCCAGTATGTAGCACTGCGGAATATCAATTTGATAGTGCAGAAAAGGTTCGTCTATAGGAGGCTCATAAGTAAATCTTAGCGACAAATTTTAGATATCATAATTGCTTTTATGTTAATAAAGATGTGAAGTTGAACGAATTTTGGATTTTTCGTGAATTGAGTCTTCTGTTTTAGTCGAAATGAAGTGTTGAAGCCAAGGCTAATGGATTTCAACTTTAATCGAGTTCTATTCTCTTTTGTAGACCGGAAATTTTGAAACAAGAAATGAAGGTGTTCTTTGTGAAATACAATGACCCAATCTACGTGAAAATGGAGAAGCTTGACATAATGATTCGTCTTGCACAGCAAAATAATATCAATCAAGTACTAAGCGAGCTGAAAGAGTAAGCTTTATTACCATTGCTTAATCTGATATGAAATTTACAATATAGCAACAGTCAATGAATAGTTTTATACAAAAGCATAGGTGTAGCTTTAACCATATTTGAGACAAAAATTATGTTTTGCTTCATTTACTATTCAAGAAGATTATGGTATCTCTCAGGTATCTCGTAGTAGCTGGAAAACTGTATAAGGGATAGATTACTTAGGTTTCAGGATATGCTGCTACTATGATATCTCTGTAAGTTTTGCGAATTTTATTTGAGTAAGAACGGTTTGAAATGTAAAGGTAAATTTGACATTTCATTGCATTGTGGTTACATAATGATTCTTCTTACCTTCAGGCGAATCAGAGTAAACTATTTGTGTTTAAGATGGCGGATAAGGCATAGTAAACAGTATTAGATAAAGTAAGGGAATTAAAAGTAATTCTCCTTCAATAGATAATTGTAGCACTCTAGCATGAATACTGAGTCTACCATGTTTTGTCATTGATTCTTGATAAACCTCTTTATCTTTTCTGGAAGCTTTGTTATCAAAAGCAATCCAAGTCATACTAAAAATTGCGTAATTTTCATAGGTATGCAACAGAAGTGGATGTTGATTTTGTAAGGAAGGCAGTTCGTGCAATTGGTCGTTGCGCGATTAAAGTGGAGCAAAGTGCCGAAAAATGTGTTAGTACGTTGTTGGATTTAATCCAGACTAAAGTGAATTATGTCGTTCAGGAGGCCGTTGTTGTTATTAAGGTTCATTGTTGATTTTTTCTTCTACTTATTGAGGGATTAACAAAAAATATATTATTTCGTCTATCTCTTTAAGGATATGTACTTGAAATTAGTTTTTGACATGAAGTACGTCTTTGAGAAATAAAGTAATTTTAAATATTAATTACCATTCTCTGTTGATTCTACTAATGATGAGGAAAAGAAAAAGTTTCATGACTGGAAATCATGATTTCCCTTTTGAAGTGACAGGTCTGATCCGTATTTGATGTCCAAAAATGACGGCATTTGTAAATATACTATATAAAGTTTATTGGATAGCCTGATCTGATATTCGAATTCACAGTAATGCAATTTTTTTGCTTGTTTTATGGATCATGTTACCTGCTTGTATTTTTTTACGACAAAATTTTATCGTGGTTCTATAATAATTTAAAAATTTCAGGATATCTTCCGTAAATATCCGAACAAATATGAAAGTATAATTTCTACGCTCTGTGAAAATCTGGATACACTGGATGAACCAGAAGCTCGTGCATCAATGATTTGGATCATTGGGGAATATGCAGAGCGTATCGATAATGCGGATGAATTGTTGGAATCTTTTGTTGAAGGTTTCCATGATGAAAATACGCAGGTGAGAGTGACGGTTTCAAATTTCCAGGTTCCCTTGTCTTGCTTTGCCATATTATGCGTATAAAATTCGGGACGGGAAAACTTCTTGCCTGAGTTTGCTGCAGAGTTTCCGCACTTTGATTGTGAACTAAAATTGTTACCTTAATTTGTATTAATTTCTCCAAGTTTCCGGCCATAAAGTATGAGTTGATACAAATTTTTTGTACATTAGCTGGAGTTTTAATATAAATTCGTGTTTGTATGCATTGAAACTCGCGTATTTTTATATTTTTCTAGAAAGTTGGATTTTTTTTTATTTTTCCAGGTCCAGCTGCAGTTGCTTACGGCAGTAGTTAAACTGTTTTTGAAACGGCCGAGTGAAACGCAGCAGCTTGTTCAACGAGTGTTGTCTTTAACAACTCAAGATAGTGATAATCCAGATTTGCGTGATCGTGGATATATTTACTGGCGTTTATTAAGTGCTGACCCAGCTGCTGCAAAAGAGGTATTTAATTTAATTCTAGCTGTGGATTCGAGAGAGTGGTCAACCATTAAAAAATCTGAACCCATTTAAAGAATTAATAAGTAGTTTTTCAGTGTGCAAAGTTCAAAAAGATATATCTTCATTTACTAGCGTATGTTAATAAATCAGCAGTATATTCGAAATGATAACATGTGAAAGAGGTTTACAGATTTTTTTTGTGAAATTCCTCTCTTTTGAATTTCATAAACAACGATAGTTTCCTTAGCAGGGTTGTCGTTGGAAGCGTAGTTTGAGGAGTGCTGTTAAATGACATTATTTCTCATTGACTTTTCGAAAGATTGAGATGGACGAGTAACGCGGATAAAACATCGACTCTAAGATGAAGGTGGACCAATAATGAATGGTTTTTCTTTCTCACTCTTTAATTGATTTCAAATTCGCTTAGGTCGTGTTAGCTGAAAAACCGCTTATTTCGGAGGAAACGGATTTGCTGGAGCCATCATTGTTGGATCAACTTGTTTGTCACATTGGTTCGCTAGCATCTGTTTACCACAAACCACCCTCATCTTTTGTTGATATCACGAAGCATCCTTTGAGGACCGCAAATGTTGCTACGGGGTTAGCATTAAATTCTATGCATAACTTAACAAAAAGAGCCGTTTTTTGTTCTTTTCTTTCCATCTCTGCATTCATTTTATATGGTGCAAGGCATCATTTTCTGAATTCCTATGAAAAATACTTAATGATTAATTGACTAGTTGAAGTTGAAAGAAGTACATGATCTCTTTTAAGCTGGAGCACGATTAGCTTTAGTGAATTGGAATTGTATTTCATTGCTTAAGTTGTATTACCGGGATTATCCGGTCATTCAGTGTAGCTCGTCTTCTGACGATGCACGTTTTCTTTCCATTTCAGTGTGTGTAATTCTTCTGCTCTAAAAGAGACGATTCTAATTTGCAAAGCATTCTGTTTCATCCACCTCCTTATTATTTTTACTTTTTGTTTTTCTTAGCTGAAAGTTGATGTAGCAAAAGATACGTGAGGGTTGCTGATCACATACACGATATGATAATCCGTTTAAGCTGAAATTGATCCAAAACGAAATTTTATTTCGTGTATTTGTTTATATGATAGTTATTCGAAAGAAAGTGAGTTTATTTTATTAATTTTTGGGAAGATGAGCAGGATTCGTCACAGTTTTGATTTTTTGAAGATAAATTCATGCTTTCGAAAGATTTTTGGTTTAAGGACCCAATTCTATATCATCTCAATTAACTTTCATTTAATGTTAATGTTGGTGCGCATAGTACTGTCATAGTACTGCCGAATATATCTTTTGCTCCTCATCTTTTTGAAAATACCTTTTGTCGCATCAAATTAAGAAGGAAAATTTTCCTAGAGTCCGTTAATGAATTATCTAAGCTCATAATCTCTTTTAGTCATTGGGTTTGTCAGTGTCTAAAATCGAAATTTGAGTGTTCCTGTTCATTGTTAGAGGAATATTTCAGAGCAACACAGGCTGTGGCAGAAGCTGGGGATTCGACGAATCGATCAAGTGGTACAACAGATGCGGCACAAGCGCCAACAGTAATACCATCTCAAGATACATTAATCGCTAATCTTTTATCGCTTGACTTGTCAGTACCAACTACTGGCGTCACTACCCATGGTAATACAATATATTTGTACATAGTGTAGAGAAGTACATAGCCTAGTTTAGGCTTGATTTAGATTTTTCGAAATGAGATTTTAAAAATACCGTTCTACATTTCAGAATGTTTTTCAGTTGCAGTCATTTTTCTGTTTCAACTTGAAATATAGGTATGGACTCTTACCAGCCAGCACCGATGTCTTCCGGTCTCGACGACTTATTGGGTCTCGGATCTGATGGATTGCTAGGTGATGTCGGCGGTACAAGTTCACCTACAATACCAGTTCAAGTACCACTTCCTCAAGCTAATACTGGAGGAATTTTCGGTGCTCCCCCACCAGCACCTGTTGCTCCTGCACCTTCATTTTCTTTTGCACAAGTTTGTTTTTGTTGTTCCATCTGTTGGTTGGACAAGATTAAATGTTTTTAGTCACTCAATCCAGAAATTGATTTGTTTAAAACTGAAAAAAGTCGCGCATTAAAAGTTTTCAGTTTCAAGCCTGGTTTTAACTGGCTGACTACATTTTTTTGAGAAAAGTAATATTCACAGCCCGTTTCAGACAACAGTTCCATCAGTTGGTCTAGCACCATCTGCTCCAATCACTACCACTGTTTCCAATCCATTCACCAGTTTGAATGACCTTTTTGGTGGACCCGTTATGGGTGCACCGATTCTCTCCGGTCAAACAGGATATGTGGCTCCAAAAACTGTGAGTTTTTCGAATTTTGTTCTTCTAGATATCTGATGACAGAAGATCCAGCTGAGCTTACTTTTAATTTTCTAGTAGACTGCTATAAATGCAACTGGTTGGAGAAAACATTCCAGCAGGATATGGTTTAAAACATTCTAGGATATGGTTGGATCGTATGAGTTCAAAACTGCTGTTGATTTCTGTGCATAAATTTCTTTATTTTTATTTTCATAAATTACTATCTTCTGTGCTTAGCCATATCTCGGTTATTTATTAAGGTTTCTGAAATTGTTCATTTTGAAACTTCAGATATGGTTGGAGGCTAATAAGGGTAAGGGCACACAGATTGAAGGAACTTTCGTTCGTCGTGGTGGGCGAATTTATATGGACATGATTTTTACAAATCGGGCAATGCAGCCTTTCACTGGATTTGCTATTCAGTTTAACAAAAATTCGTAAGTGGCAGTCAGTCATTCCAAAAGCATTTTGATAAAGCTGACTGATTTGTGCAAAAGCTATAAGTTGCTAGTGGTTATCACTTTTTTCAGTAGTAATTAAAATTTACTCACCTTCCTTAGATTTTATCTACTGAATCATTTTTATTGCAAATTATCAAAAATCGAACAGTCTTGAATCTGCTTATCTTTTAAGAGTCTGAGAGATAAATGTGCTGGGAACTATTCTACATTGTTTATAATTTGATCGTAGATGTTTTCAGACTGCTTGCTCAGTTTTGGGCTAGAAAATTATTCAGAAAACAAAAGCAGACTAAGAAAATAACTAATTTTCTAGGTACTTTTTAAAGCAAGGCAAAAATTTTCATGTATTTTAGGTTTGGTTTAATTCCAGCCGAACCGCTTCAAATAAATTCACCACTTTACCCCAATCAATCAGCACAAACATCACTTCCATGCCTTACGAATGGTCCAGTGCAAAAAATGGAACCTCTGACTAATTTACAGGTTCATCATTTGATATATTTTCTGTCACTCCTTTATAAAAGTAGATATCTCCATTACTAAGGCTATCACATGAAGAGATTCAGGATCAGGGTCTAGAGTTACTTTAAGGTGAAAACATGAGCTGAAGCGGTGGTGCTAGTTTTATTGCGACCTTCTTTGACAAAAAAGTTTGTAATCATTTCCCGAGATACGAAATTATTAGTACTAACACAATTATTGATATTAACTCTAGAAAAGCAGCTCAATTACCTGCTTTTCTAATGTTAATATTAATCATTGTGGATGTTTTTATAGACGCTTGCATGTCTGTTTAGTCTTATTTCGAGGAAGTTATTCAAACTTCTTTTGCATTTACTTTCACATCCAATATAGGCTTAAGCAAGTGTTAATCGAACTTGATTTTTCGTAACATAAATTTTTTTTAATTTTCGGCTCATAAGCAAAACCACTATTGGAAGGATTAGAGTAAATGTTGAGTAACAGCACAAAAAGGGATATTCGACAGGTTAATGCTAAACCCTGCGTGTCTTGCGTTATCTTTGCCAATGCATTACACTGTTCGAGGAATCCCAATAGCCTGATCAATCTCCGCTCTGCTGTATTTTTTTTTTTATTTCAGGTGGCTGTAAAAAATGATGTTGGCGTGTTCTACTTTGCCACGATCGTACCGTTAAATATGTATTTTGATGAAAGTGGTCAGATGGATAAACGAGATTTCCTACAAATGTGGAAAGAAATACCGGAACAAAATGAAGTGCAGTTTGCCATCAATAATGTCAAAGGTCTTAGCGCAGGTTTGTTAATATTCTTAGCTTTCAGTTTTTATCCTGATCTCAGCGGTGTTGTTTACGAATTACGTCAAAAATGTTAGTGCAGTTCCAATCACAAATCTGGAAATATTTCTGTATCTCGTATGCATTCGCCCTATTCAAAGAGGTTCATACGTGTTAACCATTAAGTACATATCATAGTACGTTAGTTACAACGATCGTAAAATGGTTGCAGTGTATTGATTTCTAACCAGTAGAAGAGCTCGAAATCATTAATTTTAATCGAAATATCTTTTTAATAAGTGAAGTATGCGAGTGGGGCTTCGGTTGCTAAAATTTAGGAAGATAGTAGCAGTATTTCTTATCGGTTTCCAATTTATTATCAGTAGTTTTTTCTTTAATTGTAATTACAATTGCTAATAGTAAAGTTGTCCTTCATATTTCATCCAGTATTTTAGTTTTTGTATACATTACGGTGGATAGGCTATTCTTCTTCCCACAGTTAAGGAGAGAGACTTTTCATATTTACAATAAGGATAGGATGCTTAACAATAGAGCTATTAGTAAAGTAAATCAAGACTTTACAATTCAAGTAATTAAGTGAAGAAAATGCGGTAATCTTTGCATTTAGTGTGCCTCAGAAGACTTTAACTCTTTAAATTTTCGTAAGGATTATTTAACTTTCCATTACAGATGACATA
>JABVXV010000307.1:52327-69809 GCA_013365325.1 Dipetalonema caudispina | reverse complement strand
TATTCAATTAATTTGTTATTCATATCAAAAGTTATGAAAATGTCTTTTTTTCGGTAAATTTGAAATTTTATGAAATTTATTAAATTAAACAAAAATAACAAATGTTATAATATTACATTATTTATAGTTAAATTACAATATCTAAGAAAATCTCATCTTAATCTTATATGTTAGAAAATATTTAAATATCGATATAAAGAGAGAGAGAGAGAGAGAAAGAAAGAGAAAAAAGAAAGGAAAGAAAAGATATTTTCTAAATGCAATAAATTTTCAATAAATTGAGAGCGGGAAGAGAAAGAAAAAATAATGGGGAGAGAAAAAAAAAAGAAAGAAATGAATATTAGAAATACAGCTGAAGATCGATGAATTACTTTACACTAAATTCTGAAACATTCTTTCTCTCATTCGTCTTTCCCTCAATAATCTCACTGATCAACAAATATCATCAAGACAGCTGATACTGATAACGATATAATGCAACGAACTATATTTCTTCATCCTTCTTTACTGATATCATAATGATCATTCAAGTACTTTTTGTATTGTACGACAAATAATAGAACATAATTACTGAATTGAAATTATTGTTATTATAAATTTCATTTCATCTTAGAGTTTCCTAGCAATAAATATTATGTAAATATATATTTATTTTTATTTTGATGATCCATCTTTGGAAGGGAAATTTTGAAAAATTCTAAAACAATTATCAATTCTTTTTTTTTTTCTCTCTTCTAATTCCTTCTTTATTCTAACAGAAAGGAAACATGAAAAGGATTGACGGGAAAAAAGAATACCCATTACTTATTTCTCTCTCTCTCTCTCTCTTTCCTTCTCTCTTTTTCTTTACGTAGAACAATGAATAAGCAATGATTGTACAAAATTTAAAAATACTGTGATTCTTGTTTCAAAAAAAAAAAAAAAAAGTTACCCGAAATGATAAAGAATGGTTCGTATCGGATCATTCCGTGATAGGTAACATTATTTTCAATACGATGATGACCTTTCTGACTTTCTTATAATATCATCTATCAAATATCATTCCTTTCATTTGACATATTTGACTGATTATTCAAAGAATTACTAAAAGTAATAATACAAATTAATTATGCCTAATATAAAAAGTAAAAATTCTTTTACTTTTTCAAATTTATATTTTTAATTTTTGATTTTTTGAAACTGATTGATTGAATGTGGAAGATTGTTTTTTTTTTTTTAACAAATTTATAAAAATGTAAAAATTTTGAAGAAAATATTAATTTATTTTATTGTAATTAATTTTAATAAATCTATATGATATTGCTTTTGCTTTGTTCTCTCATCTCTCCTTCTCTTCAAATTTTACTAAGATATTATATGTATGAATAGAAAGAAAAAGAAAGACAAACGAGGAGAAAAAGAGAGAGGGAGAGAGAGAAAGAGAAAGAAAAAAAAAAAAAAGTTTCTTGGAAGCTTTTAAATTATTCCAACTATGTAATAAGAACTTTAACATCCTCTCAAACTATTCATCACTTTTCATCATGCATTTTGCACTTAAGCAAACATTGCTATTAATTGATTTTATATACAATAATTAATTATCCATTCAATCTGATCAATGAAAAATGTTTCTAAACGTTTTAAAACGACATTTAAACACTTTTTGATACAAATATTACATCATAATATTATATATTTCATTCAATCATAAATTTTTTAATTGATTTATACTTATATTATAAATCATTTAAGATGATGATACCACACAATAAGAGTTGAAAATATGACATGAAGAAAAAATGAGACATCAAATTGATATTATCGATAAGCTATCTTATCATTCCGTACAATAATACTTGATAATACATATATATATACAAAGAAATAAATATATCATAAACATATGCAAATTAATAAATTATCTCATATGTTTTAATAATTTTGAAATGAAACAGCTACAGAAACAATTAATTCCTAATTATAAGTAAACAAAAAGCTTCTATAGTTTCATTTCGTAGATTTATAAAAATTTTTCACTTCTCATAACATTATTTTATTCATTGAATAAAAAAAAAAAAAAAAAAAAAAAAAAAAAGTAAAATAAAAATGAAAAAAAAAAAATACATGCAGTTTAGCAATGAAAAAAAAAAAAAAAGAATAGCAAAACTGCAATAATAATAATAATTGCAATGCATGCATGTTGCATGCAACTAATAAAAGCGAAGGGTGCATTTCATGGCAATGATTATGCAACGCTTGCAGATTGCATGCAAGTAAATTTTTGTTCACTAAATGGAAAAAATGGGTGTTATTTTGTTTGGATAAGAATATTTGTTGGCAAAATAGTATCGATTTTGATGACGAGAACAATGCATAATGTAATATATTAAAATGAAAATAGGCTTGAATATTTATTTCTTGAAAGCTTTAAAATTCAAATTTTGTCTCATTTCAAAAAAATTAGATAAAATTTAAATGAATCGTTCCTTCATTTAACTTCGATAATTTCAATCACTGCAAACATTTTATAATCCTCAAAATGATATAACGAATAATTTAAGCCAAATTCTTTTAACAACACATCAAAAATCTTTCAAATTATAATCCTACCTAAAATGTTGATGTTTCGTATTCCTAGAAAGAAAGTGTTTTTTTTAAGATAGTTAAATTTAAAATGACATTCAATTCGAATGTAATCAAATATTGTGACAATAAACAGTTTATTTATTCGAACAACAATAATTCAAACTTATAAAATATCTTTTTTTTTTTTTTACTCTAGGATAGATAATTAACTAAGGTTGAGGCCAAATATAGTCAAACTTGAAGTGTAATATGGTTAAGGTTGAAGAAGAAATATTTCTGCAGTCATTCTTGAAGAGAAGTTAGCTAATGCAGCTAAGCTCTGAAGAGAGCAATTATATGGTCTAAGCCTAAAAAAGCCTAAAGAAAATGAAGAGAAGACAAGACACGATAAGGACAAATTTGCAATCATTTAATATTTTCCAATTTTTCTTAAATATGCCTTTCGATGGTCAGATAACTCACCCCAAAAAAGAAAGTTGTCAATAAGCTCGCTTGACTTATTCGATGATATGTCTCCGTTGCTGTCGTTGTTGCCGTTGCATTTGTCGTTGCCGTTGTTATTATCGTTGTTGTTATCGTTGTTGTTGTTATTGTTGTTGTTGTTGTTGTCGTTGTTGTTGTTGTTATTAGTATTATTGTTGTCGTTATTTGCCGTTGTTGCTTTGCTTTGATATATATCACACTATTTGGCTAAAATTTTTTTCCGTTTCTCGTTTTTGTTTTTTATTTATGAAATTGATCATAAAATAATGTTATAGTATAATATAATAAACATCTTTTTTTTCTTTCTTTTTTCCTCCCTCTCTCTCTCTTTCTCTCTTTTTGCCTTTCTTCTTTTCTCCCTTCCTTTCTTAAAAAACCTGAAATTTAAATTTTTAATTAAATTAAATTCAAATTGCAACAAAATATTTGTTTTGATCGTATTGAAGTAAATTTATTTACGGAAAAAAAAGAAAATTAAATTAAATTTTGCAAAATATTCGTCAAAAAATACAAACGAAAAAATTAAATAAAATAAAAGTTTGTGCAGTATGAGTAGAACACGAAGTAGAAATGTGAAGAAGAAAAAAAAAAATTTATTGATGACAAGAATTTACAATCGATTTGTCCATTTAGCTGTATTAACATTATTGATACCTACTACTACTCCTTCTGCGAAATATCAAATAATAATACTCTCAGTTATTTCGATTCTAATAAAATAATTTATTAAAATTTGAAGAAAAAATTTTCACCTTGGAATTTATTACATTACTTTATAGTTGTATGTAACAAAAATATCATCTATTATTCACTTATTTATTTATTTATTAATCAGTTAATTAGTCTCCCTGCCTGTGACATATTTCATCTGAAATATCATATAATTAATTAAATAATAATTGAAAAACTAATTTGTCAACAATTGGAAAACTAATTAAAAAACAATTGTATTAAAATAATAATTCAGAAAAAAAAAAAAAAAAAAAGATATTGCGCCTGAAATTTGTTATGATTGTTCGCTTATTTATTTCCTATCGGTTATTTGTTTGTTTGTGTCACATTTCAATTTGAATAATCATACATATTGTTGTATATTGATAAGACAGATAGATACATTGATAAGCAAAATGAATCAATGAATGAATTTAATTCCATAGATTCATATGAAATATATTATGGCAATATATTATGATATTATGATAATATACTAATAACAAGTATTATTTAGTTAAAAGTTTCATTCCTTTCATTATTTGCAAAATTATAAAAATATGTTAAAACAGGAAAAATTTATTTCACTATTATCAAGATTCAATGCATTTTTATCATTATTACCATACTGAAAGCTTCAAAGATTTGTATCATAATATCGTCGATTGATTCAAATATTACTACGATTAAATTCGCAATCATTCTGATCTCTCAATTATTTAACACTTTTTTAGGGAATTATTTTATTGCAAAAAAAAAAAAAAAAATGGAAAAAAAAGATAATAAAACTGTAAGTTAAATAT
Organism: Dipetalonema caudispina; assembly: GCA_013365325.1. Lineage (NCBI taxonomy): Eukaryota > Metazoa > Nematoda > Chromadorea > Rhabditida > Onchocercidae > Dipetalonema > Dipetalonema caudispina. The sequence goes on along the minus strand of JABVXV010000307.1, from coordinate 65,247 downwards.
ACATTGAAATCGAAAATAAATTTGAGTAAATATATCGATAGTTTAGAAATAAAAATTTTTCCAAATGAATGAAATTTTTAGGTTAACTTTTGACCTATCGGAGAAAAAAAATTGTTAAAATGAAATGATGATAGCAGTAATGTGTATTGATTGAGAAATTTTTGTTCCTTTCTAATTCAAGCCTTCTCGAGAATCGATTAAAATGACACGAAAAGTAGTTAGTAGTGGACACGATGATGATGAAACGGCTGCCAGAAAAAATGGTTTTGTCATCGATACATATCATATATCAGTGGAATAAGTTGAGTTTGGCTTTTTCGTTTTGCATTTTTTTTCTTTTAATGCGGTGAATTTTTTGTTAAAGGACAAACAAAAACGATGCCATATGGCGTTGACGATAATGATCACTTGAGAATTCTCGACTCCCAAGTCTCGATTCCAAACTTTTACATTATTTGGCTCACTAAGCCATGGTATCCGCTTCAGGGAATGAAGTTTTTCATCTTTCGAATGAAATCTAAATGAAAGTTTTGTTTTAATTTTATTTGCTCTTAAAGAGAACTTTAAACTAAGTTATACTGATGGCATATTTGCAGCACAGATTGATTTTTTTTTTTTACAAAGACTAAAATACAGTGAAGTTGATTTATTGAAATTGTTTCATTTTAAAAAAAAGAAGATGAAGATAAGAGTGAGATTGTATAGTCTGTAGAATTATTTTAACAAAATTTAATTGAGGAAGCAAGAGATGAGTTGAAATTAAAATTAACTTGAATGAAATTGAAATTAGCAGGCCTAACAAAATTATAACCATCTCTCAATGTTCAACGAAAAGACCATTACTTTTACGGGTACAAACTATCACAAATAATGCTAAAACATATTAATTATTGATTTTCATTATAAACGAAAATATGAAAAAATTTTTCAATAAATTAAAATTTTTTCTTAGAAAAATTTCCAACAATTCCTTTTTTTGACACATGATAAATCGTTAAAGTTGACAAGATGTGTTAAAAGAAGCATTAAAAGAAATAATCTCAAATTGTCGTATAAATGTTTTTTTTTTTTAAGAAAAAAAAATTTGAATTAGTAATTTTATCTTTTTTTCATTCTTACTTTTTCTTTGTTGAGAAGAAGAAGAAGAGAAGAAAAAGAAATGCTCTATAATTGAGAATTATTTGTTGGAAAGATAAATTAGTATTAACGAAAAAAGTTTATTCAAACAATTCTCTCATTGAAATTGTTAACTTTTTATAATAAATAAAGCAAAAAAAAAAGTTGACTGAAACATAAACTATTTGTTATACGTAATTATTTAACTTTGTATTAATTACTCATTTACTTTTTTTATCATCTAACGTTAGCAATATTATTTAACTTTCTGTTAATACTTACATTTCTTATTATCGGATGTTAGCTTTATTACCAAACTTTGTGTTAATACTTAATTTATCTGTTTTATCACCTAACTTTAGCGTTATTTCGAATTATACCTGATGATACTTTCTTAAATTTTTTATTGTTTTCGTACTTAACTTCGCTTCACTTCGACATGAAATCTTCAAATACAAATTAATATTTGTAAATATAAACAACATAATTAGAAAATAAGTATATGAACTATGAAGGCGAATGAATAAAATTAGTAGGAAAATTATTTGGGAATAGTATAAAGGCATTTTTTTTGCTTTAAGATGAGGAAAGGAAAAAAAAAAGAATTGGTAAATAAAATTAGCTTTTCAATTTATTAACTTTTCTCATTAATTTGTCATAAAATACTATCTAGTTAATTGATAAAATAAGCAATTGAATGAATGAATAAGAGTAAAATTTGGATAAAGGAAAATATTTAGCAGAGAGTAAAATAAATATTTGTTTAATTAAAGGTTAGTTCAAACTTGAATAGACTAACAAGAAGAATGAGAGAGTAAGCATCATATTTCGAAAAAGAAAAAATGTGATGTAAATTTGTCTGCTTCATTTTTTTTCAAAATTTCTACCGCTTAGGATTGATATGCAATAAAAAGTAGCAAACTGGAGGAAACTGTCACTTTCCGTTAATAATGATTTCAGCACAAAAATTTCACTTTTTTTTTTCACATTTATTTCCAATAACATTTCATTTTCCTTTTTTTTTCTCTTTTTTTTTTTTTTTTGTTTCCTTCGTGAAAGATTAATTATTGCAACTAAATTCACTTTTCTGCTGTTATCTAAAAAGTTGGTAGTTACGGTTCAAATGTAAATATTGATTTTACACCGATTTTAAATTGTATTATTTCTCAACACTTAATGATTTTGAAAATTTTCAATGATGATTTCACACTTCAAATGCATAGAATCATTCATTTCCTGCATACATTTATCAAGTTGAAACACTTATCTTTCAGTTACAATAAAGAAATTTTGATAATATTCCAAACAGCTAGAAAATTTTCGAAATATCAATTAAAAAATTGAAAGTCTCGAAGTTTACATAATATGTGGAAATTATATTCAAAGAAAAAAAAATTTTTTCATATTCTTTCTAATTAATAAATGATAGAGATGAAAGATTTGGCAATTAACACCATAAACTTCTTTTATCAATCAGAAAGATCACATTTTTAGATTAGATAGAAAATTTTGTATTCCTTGACTGATTTAACAAGATTGAAGAGATAAGAGCCAAGCCTTTTTTGCTCAATGATTTCATCAACTTTCATGATAATGAGGAATATATATTCGCATAAATTATGTAATACGAGGAAGTATAGATTGAAATCGCTATGTAATTGTGAAATTTGCATACTAGAAGGACTTGACATGAAAGCATTTAATAAATATGTTAATTTTAAATTGACCGATATTTTTAATTCTATGAACTCAGTGAAAAAAGAAATCATGGAATTACTTAGATGGATTAGCGTGAATGAATACGTGTTGAATTTTGGTGGAATTTTATATTTTTCCAAAAAAGAAATTTAATTTCCCTACAATATTTTTGGTTAATGTAAAGGTTAGTGAATTTGCATATTGAAATTGTTTTTGTTTTTCTTTACAACTTTGTTAAAATTTTTATTTACAAGTGATTTTTGATAATGTTTTGCACATTTTCTTAATAAATTGTTAGTTTTGTAATTTATAGATGCTAATTCCGAAATTCAGTTGCAATTTTAAAACCGTAATCGGTAAATTAATAACTCAATTTCGATCTGATCTCTATTATGATTTTTAACTACAAGTATTACTTTTTGTTATTTAAAAAAAAAAAAAATGAATCCGAATGGGTTCACTACCCTTGCCTATTAATTTAATTTCAAGTCAAAATTTTGTAACTGAAAAATATCACATTCAGAAACAAAACAATGAAATTCTTCAAATTTATGATTCAGAAATTGCGAAATCGAAATTAAGTGGACAAAGTAATATGTTGACTTATTGTGGTACTTTTTGATGATTCATTCAGATAATCTGAAATTGAGGAAGGAATTTCAGCAATTCTAAAAGTGGTGCAAAAAATAATCGATCAACATTTATGGTTGTTAGTTAGTTACATTTAATGTTTTCCTTTTGATGATATGTGACGAGAAACTTTGTAACGCAAATTTTGAATCTTTTTCACTTGAAGTACGTGTTGTAAGAATGCTTAACGTATATGCCCTCCACATTTCAAATAAAATTCAAGAACTTATTCTGCAACAAAAAAAAAAGTGTTTCATGTTTAAGTTACGATTTTAATTCATCTCATATCAAATTTCACACATAAATTTGTAATAATATCATCCTTTGGTATTTAAATACAAAGGTGATTTCGAGCCTAATTGGAATCATCCGTTAAGTCAGCATTTTTTTTCCAAAATGATGCATAGCCACTATTACGATAATTTAATATATGGGCCTAGTTTGAATTATCCGTTAATTAGGCTTCCCTTGGTTTTTATTCAAACACCTCAGATAATTAAGTTTTGGTTAAAATTGAGAAGATCATTCATTAAATTGAATACAAATTCAAATTTCGGGGTTTAATTACCAATGAATGCAAAAGACGACGATGATTAAAAAATGTAATGAATAACAATAATGATGATGATGATGATGATTAACAGCAAATATTTTCATGAATTCCATAATAGTGATTATGCTGAATGCAGAAACTGAACGATTTCCAAAAATTACATCATCATAAATTAAAATTTGAAGCGAAATTCTATAACAACAATTTTAAACTGAATAGCTTGCACTAAAAGAAATATTTGAATAGTCGAAAAAAATACTTTAAACTGTAAAAGGTTTGAATATGCGAAAGTTAAGAATTTAAAAAATCTTTGATAAATATTCGAAATACTGCCAATATGCATTCATTCATCATTGAGTACCCTTTGGAAATTTTTAACATACATTGTGCCAAAAATTTCGACAATTTCTTATTCAAAATACGAACTGTAATTGAAATTTTCAAAAAAATATTCGAAAATTATTTTAATAACATCATCCTTCGGGATAATTGTAACCATTGTGATACGAATACTATTAAACTTTTGAATTGCTGAAAACTCAGTTTGCAATAAAAAAATTCTTAAAAAGATAATTTCCTTATAAGTACTCATTCAAAATAATTCTGACTTTCTTGAATGGGTAAAAATTGAATTATTTTTAGAGAGAAAAAAAGTTTGATCATTCAAATATTTACACCGTTATTTTTTGGATTGATGAGAGTAATAAAATATGTTTAAATCACTCATGCATATTTTAATTTAATGATTTGCTGAAAATTTACTTACTTGCTAATTTTTATTAACTTAATTGGTTGAACAATTAATTGCTTATTAGTGCTTGAAAATTAATCAAAGAAAATAATGCAATTTCTTTTGCAATTTCAGAAATTTTCAAAAATAAGACAAAACATGAAATGAAATAAGTTGATTAAAAATTACTTCCATCTTAAGCGCTCATTTATACAAACATTTTTTTACTTCTCGTTATCACTTTAATTTTTTGACCACCTGTTCATATCTTTGATAAAAATAAAGTTTATCATGAAAGAAAAGAGGAAATACAGTAACAACATAGATTTAATCAATAAATGAAAAAAAATTACATTACTGATCGTTTTTGATTGCATTATTTTTGCATACAGTCATTTGATGTTTATAGTAAAAATTATTAAAATCAAAATTTAAAAAAAATAATTTCCTATTAGTTCAGTGTGTTTTTTTCTCAAAGAAAGAAAAAATGAGAATATTGAAAATGTTTATACAGTTAAATGTGGAGCACTAAGTATGATAAGAGATGTTGATAGTGTGATAAATAATGAGAAACAAATAAGGCATGCCCGATCAACAACCATTGCACTAAATTTCCAGTCATTTTGCAAACGGTCTGATTCTTTGTCTTCCATCATTTGATCACTGATCTGGAAAGAAAAAAGGAAAAAGTATCAAATCCTTTCGTCTAAATACGGCAACTTATAAGTGGTTACAAAAATTTCTCATATCATATCAAGTATGAACCAATGATAATAAATGATCTGATATTAAACACAATAATTCATAATCTAATCTAATTGATTTCTTTGGCTTCAATCAGTATCAAAATCACAAAGGTTAAAACTCTTTAAATATAAAACAATAATACCTGTTTTAATTTCAAATAAAGCTGATGAAGCAATAAAATTTGTGCATCAGAAGCATTCCTTCCGGATAAAATACCTTCATCAATCGGATTGTAATCATCTACTTTCGTTCTACTACTTGTTTCCGAATCCATTAATGCTTCACCACAACTATATGTAGTACCAGGACGTGACATCATTAATAACCATGGAAGCCATTCCAGCAATATCCGTCGAACCTTGAAATAGTATTTTTCAATTTTTCTTTTTTTTTTTTTTTTTTGCTCTCTCTCTATTAAATATTGAATAATCGAAAATATTGATTGCTTTGATTAGTTTCATTAACAGAAAAACAGTTATTTCCAAAAAAAAAAAGAGATGTAAAAAAAAAACGGAAGAAATACAAGTGGCGTCATAATGTGACTTTCAGGCGTTCGAAAATGTAAATTGAGTACGACGACGGTAAAAACAACGGATGCTGATACAACCAACATACAGCATGAAAAAAATACTCCTGAATAATGATTATTATTAGAGAAGAATGAGTTAATAGGTTTGTTAACAGGATATCATAATGATATCGTAGATGATAATAGATAAATGGATCACCAATCCCTTAATCCTTCAATTCTTTAGTTTCTGTGAGGAAATTTGTATAAAAAAAAAGAAAAAAAAGTGGGATGAAATAGAAAAAAAGTGAAATGAACCGATTAATGGTACAGCTTCGCTTGTTGGTGGTGTCATTTCAGCAACCATACTCAAAAAGAATACGATGGACAGTAAAATTGTAATTTCTGCAAATAATTTATCAAATAAACGTATATTATGCAACTTATAAATTTAAACTAATACATTATCAAATTTTGAAAGTCCTGCTAATTCGAAATCTTAAACTGTGTTGAAAATTTAATCTGAAATTCGGAAATTATTTGATCATTGCATCAAAAAAAAAAACGATTTAATAAGATTCGGAATAAAAGTGTTACATGGAATCAAACCTAATGTAATTTTTTCTCCGGCATCTGGCGGTAATGTAAAACCAAGCATAGTCATCAATGAAATTAGTAAGCTTGGTATTAACAAATTGAAACCTTAAAAAATGAGAATTTTAAAATTTTACTTAAATTTTTTCATTGTTTCATTTTTGTTCGGATATAGTTAAAATAATTTGAATTTCTTGAAATATTTTGAGCAAATTTGATTTTTAATAAAAATGATGTAAGGGATAAAAAATAAAAAATTGAGAAAATAAGAGAAATGAAAAATTAAAAAATTTATTTTTTTGAATGCTATCGATTAAAAATTAGGATTGAATTAGTAAATATTATGGTAGCAATATACATCCATTATAATTATTCATATCTTGTGATTGTGATCTAGCATTAATTAATGAACATACCATAATATAAAGTTCTACGACGGATATGCATATAGAATGTAATCGTTGGATAGGGTTCCGGACAGCATACGAAATGTTTAACATTACGTACGGCAGGTGTTGCGATCAAATCCCACTCACCGTTTACTACATAATCACTGATATCCATTTGATGTGCTTAAGTAATGAAAATAAATTGATAAATGAAGGATGGTACAAAGCGTATTATTGTATTAATATATTTCTTTTCATTTGCTGTTGAAGTAAATAATTGACTGAAAAAGATTTGTCTTAATTAATCATTAAATGATACTTCTTTCTGCATTTCTTTTGGTGGTTTTAGCAACCATAGCATAACATTTCTTGCAGCATCTACGAGAAAGGATGAAATTGATTATTGAAGAAAATGTAATAATATTTCAGTGATAAATTAAGTAATTAAATAAAATATCACTTGAATTGTTATCATCAGCATCAATTTGCAAATCTATTGCAAATCCATTATGTGTCCATGAACCAAACTATAAATAAACTAGTAGTAGTCAAATGGAGTATTTATGGTAAAAAAAAAAACTTTTATATATACAGATGTGCTTGATATATTTTTAATAAAATGTATAAAGTTTAAAGATGTATCGATTGATTCGATATAATTCAAAATTTAAACTGCAATTTTTTTTTTTGTCATGTAAGTAATGTTTGTCACTAATAATAATAAGAACAGTATTACCTATTTGATTCTGTTAACTGTACGCTGTGGCTACTTCTGACACGGAATGTAATTATTCTAGGCTTTCTTTGTCATGGATATTTTATTCAGAAAATTTTTTTTGGACATTTTCAAAAAGTTGAAGAAAATTAATTAGTTTTTAATTAAGAAAACGTATAAAAGTTCTAGCAATTTTTTATTATTGATCAATTTTTCCAGTATTCTACGATTAATGATGTGGAAGAGTAGTTATAATTAGCCAGAATACAATACTTACTTTTAGCCCACAAATCTGATCATCAAACGGGAACCAGGTAATATCCAATTTACAACTGAATTTCAAAATACCGGGTGGTATCCAATTCACTTCGCCGTTACTATATACTAATAAATTGCTTTTGAAAGTTGAATCAAAATTATCATCAGCACTATAAAAAAAAGATGGGAAAATACCAGAAAGTTTTTCAGTTTTCATTTTAACTTTTTTTCCAAATTTTTTTCTATGCCATTCAAATTGACATTGCAAAAATCTTGAGTACAATGTGAACTTTTTGGTTTCCAACGCATTGTATTCTTAAATATTAAATTTAAAGATTTGAAACTCGTCACTTCTCCATGAAAGAAATCCAACAATAGGACCTGTTATATAATAATATATCAGGCCTCCATATTCGTGCATTGTCACCTGGAAAATGCAAATCCTTGATTCCACCATATTCTCGAGGGTCCCATTTTAGCTTGTAATCCTCCCAAATCTGTTAATTAGGAAGAAAAAATTGACATAAAAATTAGAAATAAAATCTTTAACTTTTTATACTACCTCCAATCTTACGATAAATTTTAAAAATATATCGAATTTCGATGAAAAATTAGAATAACGAATTTACGTTAGGTTTCGTTTAAGCCAAATCTTCGAAACATTTTTTAAACAAAATTTTGTGAATTTTTGAAAAATATGGAACAAAAATTTTTTTACAAAAATTTTTTAATTGTTTTTATGGTAGAGAAAATAACTTGCATATCGGATCCATGCATTAATTTGGACCACTTGATTTTTCTCATCAACGTCAACAATTTGTTGCAGAAAAAGTCGCATTTTGATAACTAATGGAGTATTCGAATCGCTTACGGGTCGTTCTAATACATTGTAGTTAGTTAGCAAATCAGAATATAATTGCTTTTCATCATTGCTGGCGGATACGAAGTTTGTCATCAAAGTTAACAACAAATAAATAAATAACATTTGGCATGCAAAAATGCGCAGAACGTTAGCTAAGCCTAAATGGACAATATTAGAAGATTTGCGGAAGTGTGGAAATATGAATATAATCAAAGGATAAGATATTTAGCGTTTTACTAACATTGTTCGAGGAAAAAAGATTGTAATGAAGTTTAGAAGTAGATGGAAGAAATCAAAACCTGAAGAATAAGCACGATGTATTGAATAACTCTTCAATATATGTAAACAAAGTGAAGATGACTGGAGTATTTACCGTAAAGCAGAATTCAACAATTTTAAACATTACAAAATTTAATTTCAACAGTCTTAGTTTCGATATTTCAATACAAATGAAAAGCCAAAAAATGTAACTTTTAGTCTAATGAAATTATTTGTTTATTTAATCAAATAGTTTAATTACTTTCAGCATAATTTACATAATGTCTCTTTTAATTGGCTACAATAACTTATTTCGATGTTACATTTTATAATGTATCTAAAAAATTTCTCAAGATATTAATATTTGTTTTATGCTCTGGTTTGAATCAGTTTAGAAATTTCCGTTTTTCCATTAAAAAGAGTTTTTTATCTTCTTTGCAATTTATGTAAGTATAGAATGACTAATAGAACGAACTTGTCCGATGAAAATTCTTTTGTTTTATGATGTGCAATTCAATTTTTCGCCCTTCACAGGCAAATATTACAACTGTAATTGGCATACAAAGATGATTACACAGTTATTTCAAGTTCAAGTTAACATTAAAACAATTTTTTTAAAGGAATGACAAATTCCAATAATGATATTTCAGTTTGTTTGCCCCATTTTCAAGCAATAATTTAACATCATTCGTACAAAATCTTCATCAATATATTCCCTTTTCAAAATTGCTTTGAAATCCTTTAAACACCTATTCAGTAGTTTCTTTAATTGCTAGAAGATGTGCAAGAACATACTTTTTGACTTTATTTTATAAACGATCATCAACAAAAAATAAATAAATATATAAATTAGTAAAACTCAATAATGAAGTACATAATACACACAAAAAGAGTATCAAATACAAATAATTAAGCAATGCAAAAGAGCGGTAGGATTAAGAAACTGAATTGCAAAAAAATCTTTGAATTACTGAAATTTAATATTTTCAAACGAGCGATCTGAAAAAGACGAGAAAATTTATATTATTTCCATACGAAATTCTAATCAAGGAAATAAGTAACGAAATAAAAATTTGAATGTCTAATTTGTTACGAAATTGATATTTTTAACGCTTTGTTAGTTTCAAATCCTGAACAATGGGAATGAAGTAATTTCAACTTCTCAAAATCCAACGTAGAAATCGTTAGGCATACTATTTGAGTGGAGAAAAATGACAAAAAAAAAGTAAATAAATAAATAAAAGGCAAGTATCGTATCATAGGGCCTTTCCTCCAGTTAAATGAATTCCATGCTGAAAACTCACAACAGAAACAGAAGCCTAGTCGTGACACTTTTGCTTTATATGATTGGATACATTCAACCAATTTTTCGAGTATTATCGCCCAGCCTGCATTCAGAAATTTATTGGAAGTGTTTGTTATGGCACGAAAACGATAAAATTCTAGTCATTTATTAACAACATTATAAGTAGATAAGCAATTCTGAGAATCACTGAATTTTTTTACCAAAATCTTCAAACCGGATTTCGAACTTCGATATATTAAATTGCAATTGTAAGCAGAAATACTTCCAAGAAAAGAGACATAATTTAGAATACTTGGCAAAGATTTCTGTGACGACTTGTTGTACCAAAAATGACGCGACAATTGAACTAAAAAGTGAAAGCATCAAATACAAATAGACATCGGAAGCCATAAGAATGTTGGAACAAAAGAATTCATTCAAAAAAAGCTTCAGTTAATTCAAAAATTGAAATTTTTGAAGGAATAGAAATGGAAGGATGTAGGAGAATGTAAGTAATTCCTCGATCTGAAATACACATAGAAAGAGTGTGATCATAAAAAATTTTGCATGAACATTAAAGAAAGTAACAATTCATCAAGAAATTGCTAGATTAAATAATTTCTCAAGTAATTTCGATTATTTAATTTTTTTAGAAAGACACAAAAAGAATAGAAATTGAAAAAATAATTTATTCAGTAAGCCAATGCAACAAATTTCCGAGCCGAGCAAAATTTGTATTTCAAACGAACAAACTAACTGAAGTATGATTGATATTCAAAATTAGAAAAGTGGTTATTGTAGAGAAAGTATGGATATAGGTATTTGTTTCATAGGTGTATGTCACCATTTTTTCATAGTTTTTTCCATCACTTTATTGGAAATACTTAACACACATCTCATAATATCAGCTACAATTAAAGTGTAATTCAGTTTTCTTTCATATAATTTGAAAAAGTATAAACAATTTGGGATAGTGGAATATTCATTTCATAATTGAAATAATAAATTATGATGATCTACATGACAATAACAGAAGAATGAAACAATTACACTCATCCATTTAATTATCCAATTTGAGCTAATTGAATGTTTGAGTCCAGAACTATTACGGTTTCATATAAAATTTTAAAACATCCTGTACGTTAGCGGAACAACAAAACACTGTTATACAATGATAAACATTGCGATTGTGCTGATATATATGGAAGTATTGTAAGTGATGCAAACTGGCGTCATCTGACTTGACAGATCGGAGGAAATTTTCGTGGTTTTGACGTGATATGATCGTAGATATAATCAAACTTGAACGTTTAAATCAAATTGTCATAATTGCATCGCTTATATCACATCATAAATATCATCTCGCTAATGTGCAAAATGTTCCAAAATTTCGATTTAAATCTTTTATTTTTTTACAGCAATAAATAAGTGCAACCCGGAATGCATGTAAAAAATAAAATTAACAAAAAAGATTCGATAATTGCAAACAGTCAGGAACATTATCCGGCGAATGAGATTAACAAAAAGAAAACATGTTAATAGTGGAACTACAAAAAAGCCATGCATCAACAGGTACAAGTGGTTGGAAAGAAGTATAGGGTTAGAAAAATTAATAAAAAGCATGCAGTAAATAAAAGTAACAAAAATACATGAAGAAAACGAATTAACAGAAAAAGGTTCAGTAACTAAAAGTAATTCGAAGCATTATCCAACAAGTGAGATTAACAAAAAAAGTATACGATTTAGTCATACTACAAAAATGGCATGCATCAACAACAGTAGCTGGAAAAAAATACAAGAAAAACAAAGTTAAAATAATTTACAGAAAATTTCAAAAAAATCAAAAATTCTAAATTGAAGTAATAAGAGGAAAATCAAAGTTTAAAAGGACAGAGAAAATTTCTAGACATCAAGAAATTTTAAAAAGACTCCAAATATTTTAAAAACTCGAAAAATTCGAAGATAAGATTCGAAGTTCAAACAATTCAAAAAACTAAGTCGGACATTCGAAGAAAGTTAAAAGGTTTAAAAGTTCCAAAACTTTCAAAAAATTTAAAGACTTTAATAATCCGAAAATGTATTTCAAAAACTAAGAAAAGAATTCAAAAACCCGAAAATTTATTTTAGAATTTGAAAAACTTCAAAAGGAGATTCGAAAAATCAAAAAATTTTTTTTCAAAATTCCAAAAGTTGCATTTTCACTTTTTAAATTTATTTTTTCTTTTTACGATCCTTTTATAATCTTTTTCTGCCTTTTTTTGATTTTTTTATTTTCTTGCCTCGTTGATTTTTATTTTCTTCCTTTTCTAATTTCTTTCTTTTTTGTCTTTTTACTTTTCATTTTATTTTCTATTTTCGTTTTCTTTGCAATTTATTTGAAATTTCCAACTCGCTTGGTCGTACTTTGTTGCATGGAAGATGGAGAACTGGAAGAGATAGCGAAAAGCTGGTGCTGAACAATGTCATTGACCTGAAAAAAAAAATTCACTGATTAAAAAAAAATTAGATCGACTTTATGAATGTTTTACTCACTCGAATTTGTTTTCTTTTTTACTTCCAAATTTCAGTTATTGAATA
>JABVXV010000307.1:0-52227 GCA_013365325.1 Dipetalonema caudispina | reverse complement strand
ACAATGTCATTGACCTGAAAAAAAAAATTCACTGATTAAAAAAAAATTAGATCGACTTTATGAATGTTTTACTCACTCGAATTTGTTTTCTTTTTTACTTCCAAATTTCAGTTATTGAATACTATTAATTTCTCACCTGGAATGAAGAGGTAATGAGAATCCTCTTCTTCCCCCACAAGATGCAGTCTGTGGCGCTCCACCTTTCTTTCGTTGATTACAGCCTCACATGACCTCACACACAAATCGAGGTTTTAAACTTCTACCACTGCTGTCCTCTGTGAAGCCGTAAATTCAAATGGCAGCAGGAGGTAATACCCACAACGGGCACGGAAATCTAGAATATACATAATTAATGAATCTGATACTTCTCCGACCGAATCAAAAATATGGCTAAAAACCCCGTCCTAAAATACTTACCATCCTGCTCATGTATTTTCGAGGCGTGAATGCACATTCGTTAATATTCCACACAATCTGTTGCATATACCACACACTGAAAATAGAATGTTGCACAAATTGTTTGTTAAATCGATATGGAAATATTGTGACTGTTTTGGTGTATTATAAAGGAAGAATTTTTCTGGTTTACTCATAAATATTATTATGTCAGTAAGAAACACATGATTACTTCTAACAGTAATAAAATTATAAATTACCGATATTCTTTTTTTCCTTCTGTTTGGACTACCGCGTAAGGTTCTGTCTGCGGCACTTGCAACCTTTCGGCATTGCTCTGGAAAATCCCCTAAATCTGCGGGGTGAAATTCTTCCAGTGTTGCCGTAACCGACGCTGTTTGCTTGACAAGAACTTGAATTGTGGTCGTCCTTGACCTTCTGAAATAGGCTTAAATTTAGTGTAAGTTATTTAATCACTTTATATAACAGATGAAGTTAATGTTTGTTTCAATTATTACTTTGCCATACATTTGCCGCAAAAATTAAAATTTAGATGACAAGTTCACGGACAGATTCTGCCGGTGCTTTAATGCTCCTCGTCTCTTTTGGTACGACTGATACCTCTGGTTCTTCTTCTTTATCAACTGGTAAAGGCGCCCCTTTGCTCTGGATGGCCAATTCTCAGCCTTATCATCACTCTCAGCATTAGGAGCCCATTCCTCTTCTTTGTTAAATCCTGAGATACCGACTCCTCTTCCATTTCTTCTTGGACATTTCGCTCTTCAGTTTCCTCCAACTTCTTCGCCTTCTCCAAGTGGGTCAGGAGCAAATTTTCTGAAAAGACTTTGTCTTGATAATCTTATCTTAAATTTGAGGCAATATTTTCAACGCTTACTTCTTACCGCAATCAATTTATGAAAAAAAAAACGGAAAAAAAAAAGAAGATGAAATAATGACCTGCTCTGTTTTGTTGATGTATTCATGTAATGCACGAAACATTACAGTTTCTTATTCCAATTACTCCATAACATCGAATATATTAGGACATTACGGATTTTGTTTGCTGGCAGCACACAATTTATAAAATTAGCAAATTTACCAAATATTCATCAGACACGGAATGCATGATGGAATTATTATTTATTGGTGATAAAATAACGTGAAATTTATATTCTAATTCACTTAAAATTAGCCATAATATTACCGTTAAATGTGCCAAGTATCAAACATGTTGCATTTTTTTTTTTTTAATTTCATTCATGCTCTAAACAAAATAATATTTTCTTTTCGGTTTCTAGAAAAATCTTCTCTTCTGCCCATTATTTAATGTATTTAAAAATTGCTCCATCTTTTTGTTCATTATCGAGAATACTATTTACTCTGCTTTTAACCCCCAATACATTCCAATTTGATCTCCGCATATTAAATCTTTCTGTACAAAAAAAAAACAATTTTCTTTTACAATCTTTTATTTTAATTAATGCAAATTTCTGTTGATTATTTTGAATTAAATTAATGATGAATAACCAAATAAACAATACTTGAAATTTGATAGTAGTACCAACTAGCATTTTTGAACTATTAAATGTAATTTGTCAGCAGTTTTTGGTTCCGCATTTTCATCTTCAAGTTTTGCTGTCAGTTAATATGTTTACGCCATTATAGAATCAATCAGAAAGTTCAATGTCACAACAGAATTATAGAATTTGGCTACTAATTGCATTATAATGATAATAATACTAACGATTCAAACGACTTCTAAATTACAATTTTAACAGCAGTGAATGTGTAAATTTCCTGTGCATCCTTTTTTTTTTTGTTTTCACTAAGGTGTGTTTGCGAATCATGCAATTTTTCGTTTCTTTTACGTCTGAATTACATGTCTGAATTCAATGGTTTTTTA
Organism: Dipetalonema caudispina; assembly: GCA_013365325.1. Lineage (NCBI taxonomy): Eukaryota > Metazoa > Nematoda > Chromadorea > Rhabditida > Onchocercidae > Dipetalonema > Dipetalonema caudispina. Next base: position 49,928 of record JABVXV010000307.1, on the reverse strand, counting down.
AGAGTATTTAACAACTGCATGTTGAAACCTGTTTGATTGATCTGATTGATCAGCTAAGAAAAGAAGGGTGGTTGTTACCATGGTTATTCTTAATGATGCTTCTTTAATGCTTACTCATCGATTTCTGATTAATTAAACTCATGAAATTTTAATACTCTACAATGACGTAACAAGCAGTTCGATAATCATTTAACACTTTCTCAAAACAATGATGGTTGCAGCAATGAAAAGAAGTTCATTCAGATGCAACGGAAATCCGTAAAAGTTAAAATTTAATCAGAACTTCACAATCTGTATGAAAGTGAAAAATGTCTGATATGCTTAAAACTTTTGTTCCACACAAAAATTCTGTAAATGACATCGATTGTTAATTGAATTTTCTGTAATTCGAATTACCGTGGCAGAAAATTTTATTTTTCCCTACTCTCGATATATAATCTCTTTGGTAAATGAATTCATAAAAATATTTTGCATTCGGGAAGAAGAATTTAATATATCAAATTGTGCACTATCCTGGAAACAATTTTTGTTAAACAACTAATATTCAATGTGTCACCAGAAGAATCAATGTATTTCAATATTATGGAAATTTGAAATTCACATTTCCATCAGAAATGCGGAAATTTACATTTCCTTCGGTTTTCAGAAAAGCAAACCATTTCTTAAATAAATGTTTCTTTGTTGCTGTATTTTTGACACTATAAATACAAGAGAAAGGAAAGCAATCATCAACAATTTTAAGCCATACCTAAACATTTACTTGATACATACATCAAATTAAAATACTTTTTAAATTTCAGAATCATCCGTTGACATTTAGTATATTGTTGATTGGTTGACTGTTGTCGGTTGAATCGCTCTGTTTCATAATTCAATTGAAATTGCTATCCGATCATATCAAAAGTAAAAATAAAAAAAAAAGAAAACATACATATGATATGCACAGACATGCACATACACATACACACCTATACTTGATTACAGTGCATTAATGTTATATATACCGGCCTCCATTGGTGATTACAGTATTTGCAATGTGGCAGTTTTTTTCTATTTTTTTCATAAAAAATTTTATTTCATCACATTTCGACTTGTGTTTAGTTTAAATACAGGTAGAATTTTGATTCAAAACTTACAAATATTTGCTTATATATTGAAATATAGATTGATTCATTCCAAATTAATATTTATCGTAAATTTTGCTTTCGCTTCCAATATTTATGAATTACTATCCAAATTAAAAACTTTTATTATTAACATTTTTCAATATCAAAAGTTTATGTCAAAAAAGGAAATGGATTTTACAGTAGATTTGCGATTTTTCATCCATTATAATAAACCGGTTGATGTAAGATTTATGTAAAAACATGAAATTTCATCCCATGGCTTGTGCGACCTTTCGTGAGCTGCTTGAAAATTACTCCCAGCACATCATCAATATCAAATTGTACTTCCTGTTCCTCCACTCTTTCTTTTTCTGTTTCTAGAATACGAAATTTCCACTACAATGTTTACTTATGTTGAAGGACAGATATCAGTGACCTTTTTCAAGAGTTACATCATCACCCCGGTAAAAAGCCATTTGTTACCATGATGTCTATACCTGTTACCTATGACAATTGTATCTTCTGTTCCTATTTTCGATAAGTCAATCAATCTTGCTAATCGTTAGATGTGTAACATCAGTTTATTTTCCGATACCTGTACCTGTCACATATAATTTAACGGGATAGCCAACAAATTATTGCTCTCTCTCCCTCTCTCTCTCTCAATCGCTGAAAATACACAAAAATAATTGTTCAATCCTCAGATTCTTTACATTCATCATCATTTTAATTACACAAAATCATATTTCTTTCATACATTAGACATGTGGACGTATACTTTTCTCATTTTGACAAGAAAGTATGTGTTATTAAACCAATATTGAAATTATATTCGTTTGCAAATTCAATCCTAAAATCCAACTCATCAGTAATTTGATAATACTTTGAGTTACATTACATTTGAATGTTTGTGATTTTCTTGATATCAAAAATTTTCGAAAGTTTGTTAAGTTATGAATGATTTCAATAGAGAATAAAATAAATATTTTCCTTCTTATGTCACTGTTGCAGAAGTTAAGTAACATCTTTTGCTACTATTTCTATTTACTTTGTTTAAATTCATGTAATCATATTTATTGTATGTTATTTACATAGTGTATGCATTCATTCATCATATTTACTTCGTAGTCTTTTGTATGCATACTTTTAGATCATCAAATTTTGCTACGTTTAACAGTTGTAACTGATATTATTATATTTAAAGTTGGCATTTCCATTGAGGATACGGTACTTTTATGGAAATTAAGCAAGTTTCGAAATAAGTATTACAGTCAGTTAATTTCAATAAGGGAATGAAATAATTAGGATTAATATGTTTCATCTAATGCTTTTTCGGGGAAAAAAAAAATTTGTTATTTGATAAGAGTCAATCATTTTCAACAAGAGAATAAAATAACTAAGATATTTCAGACTAGGATTAATACATTTCAAACTAGGACTGAAATGTTTCAGACTAGGAATTAATACAATTCACTCAGATAACTTCGTTCTTATTTTCCAAATTCTAAGTTATTTTTCTAAATAAAAAAAAAGACGATTGAAAAGAGGTAAATTACTTAGATTGAATTGTCACACTAATTATTACATTATTCAACATATTACTTTGATGACACGGTTTTTGCTAGCTTCTGCACAGATTTTAATTTCTAAAATTCATCATTATTCTTGTTAAAATGTTATTCCTATTTTCCATAAAACACCATTTTTATTTTCTAGTTATCTTGTTTCTAACTAGAGATCGATAATGATCCTATAGAAGAATTAATTGATTGTTAATTCACTTTTTAGTTTCCATCTTTCATTACTGTTAATTTATTTCAATGTATTTTATTGATTCTTGATTGTAGTCTATTTGATCAACGATGCCAATGATTCGTCAAGATCCAGTTTTTCTAAAGCACAATGATGAAACCAATGATATTCATCAGTGATTCTCTTCTTTACATTTTGCTGTTGAATAAAATAGCTGAACTGAAATGGATCCCACAAATTTCGTGGATTGAATTTGATGTTTGAATTAAATTTTTTACATTTACCTCTATTTGCTCTTCTTTTTTATTCCATTTCACTATTGCATAAATGCAGCTATAAGTGAGTTTTCTATTTTGATTGATAGATATGTGAAAATATACCATTTCCCTTCACGCTCCTTGCAATGATTTTTAGCCAAAATAATCAGAAATCATCTTTTAATTAGAAAATGTATACATATATATCATTTCAACCATTTATAAAGTAAATGAACTACGCAAATATCGGTTAATATTGTATTTTATAATAATCCAAGCTTTCACATATCATTTGTCAACTTTTAATTTAATATTTCTTTGTATATGACCAGTTAGAAATTATTTAGGGAGGAATGACCACTCCATTACCATAATAAATGCATTATATGTTTTGATATACGAATGTCCAATTGCCTAAAAGGGAAATTAATTCCTCAAATATATTATTGTTTATTGATTGCAGTATTCAGTAGATAACAACTTTCATAACAAGCGACTGAAATTGAATTTCTGATAAGATTATTAATGACATATTCCGTGTGAAATTTCTATGATTTTAAATTAAAAATAAATTAGTATTTTTACACCTATGAGTAGCATTTGTTTTATGCTAGCATTTTAAGAATAAATTTTGATTGAATAAATTTAACTAAGCATTTATGATTTAATTATTTCATTTACAATCATTTTTCAATAAAAATTTTTATTTATTTGCTTGTTTAAGATTTTATTTTTAAGTGTTACTATTACATTGTACCTGATTAACTATTAATATTTTGACTAATTATAGCACTTTTTTTCCTCCCTTCACATTTCCTCCTTTCCATACGCATACTTTCTTTTCGTCATTTCAAATTTCCACAACAATTTTCCACTAATTGTTGCTCTGAACAAAAAAAAAAAAAAAATTGTCGTTCTTATTGCTCACTTTTTTCCTTTTTTTTTTTTTTTTTGGAAAAATATTTCACAGTGATACATTTCTGTAACGACAAATACACATACAAACACATACATATACTTTTCATTTTTGTCGTTGCGAAAATATAAATATATATATCATTGAGAACAAAATAAAAAAAAAAAAAAAGAAAACGTATCATTCTTTGTTACTGTATTTAATGTTGTTCAAATAATTCATTTCATCTTGAAAAATGGGAAGAATTTGCAATGTAAGCTTCATTTAAATAGCGAATTAAGAATTTTTGTAAATTTAATCTAATTTCTTGAAAATTGAAAGTTTTTTTTTTTTTGAAAAGTTACATTTTAAATTAAAATAAAGTTTTAATTTTTCAAAAGTTAGATAATGTTTGATAATAAAAGTAACTATTATTGTATTTTTACCATCACTTATCAATAGAAGGATTATTTTGAAAAATATTAAAAAAAAAAAGAAAAGGAAAGCTATTGCTCGTAATATGTTTTGTTATTGATTCAGAAATGATAAAATTTTATTGAATTTTTACTTTCATTTCTATTTCGTCCCACTTTCCTTTCGGTAATATAGACATGAAAACATTTATTTCCATTTCTGATAATACGAATGCATGTAGGATGAGCGCTTCATTTATTCTAATTTACTTTAAGTACCCTTAATTACTAATCTTATTAATGTTGTTGCTATTGTAGGTTGTTATTACAATTGCCAATGTTATAATTAATATAATCTAAACTTCTATTATCTTATATTAAAAGCTGAATTAGTTGGAAATTTAATTTAATTTTACCAGTTCCTCATTATCTTCTCGTTAAGAAGTTTGTTCAGAAATTAGTGCTGATTATGTTGATATCCGGTAAAAAGTCCAGTTTTATTTCACCTCTATGGTACTGAAAATTCATCGAATAAATTGAAAAATTACGATTATTAATCAAATCCATCTTTATTTTCAAACGAAAACTATTTAATACTTGAATTTTTTTTTTATGATAATTCTTGAAATGTCATACGATACTGTTACTTTCATTTGACGCTGATCTTTTACGTATCTTTCTGGTATCTCGTCACAATATTTAAGAAAAATTTTATTTAAAACAATGTAACAGGAATAATCTAATCTTTATAGAAAACCTTTCCTACATTCGTCTCGTTGAGAACAAACATTGAAGTGTTCGATTGGAAGATCGATTCATTTGTCGTACAGTGAGTTTAATTTGCGCCCCTAAATTTATCATTGTGTTTCGCAATCGTATCGTTACGCTAAAAACAATTTTAATGCTCTGATTGCTGTGTTGTATTTTTCCACTTTCTATAAGCTACATCTTTTGTTTTTTCTATTATTATTTCATTTCTATGATTACAATATTAGCTATGCGCGTTTTGAAAATTAAATTTGAAAAATTACAATTTCAACATACAAAAATAGAAATTACAAGCATCTATACAATAAAGAAAATGTATCGCAAATAGCAAATTTATTAACTATTTACTTGCATGAAGTTTTGCTTTTTTTTTTCGCTATTCAATTAAAAATTTTGTTAGAATCAAATTATATTATTAAATTCCATTTTGTTAAGATCAATATTATATTATTTTATAATATAATTTGAATTCAAATTATATTATAATAGTTTCACTCTATAGAATAATATCCTAAATTTATTCAACCCTTTCCATATCAAATAACTTATCTTTTCAAAACTTACTTTAATTTCTAGATTCGTAGAAATTTGCATATTTGCAGATACTCACTGAATGCCAGTGATTTAACTTAGCTCGAATTCAACGAAAGATTGCAGTCCATTTCCTAGGCTATTGTTGTGTATCTGCTTGTGTGTATGTTCTATGCATTCCTTCGATCAAAAATAACTTGTCATATCGATGTCATCGATTTTGAGAAAATTATTCAGAAATGAAACAAAAAAAGTTACGCAAAAAAATTCCATCACTGGACGAAATAGCAGCTTTGTAAGTTAACTTTTCATTATATTAGGTTAATTTTTTTCCCCCTTTTTATTTTCGAATGAAATAAATATATTGAAAAAATGAAATTAGCATAGAAAAGATAATAATAGAGAATGTCTTATTGATATGATTCAATATTATCTGAAATATTATCAGTAACGAATTGAAACATTACAGCCAGTACCGTACTTATCAAAACTGGAAGGTAATCAGTTACAACCTGGTCAATCATTGATTGTTCGAGGATATATCATTGGTTTGTTTTTCGAATTAACCATTCATACTTCAGAATATTCAATTTGAACTGGCAGAAAGAGAATATTTAATGAAGAAATAGAAGTGTAGTAGTAGTTTTGTTTCAACCTACTTCAGTCTAAACAATAAATTAATAAAATTATGATGGAATGAGTGTGCCAAAATGCTGAGAAGATAAAAAAAATAGTTTGAGAACATTTTGATGAATTATTTTGAAAGTTGTTAAATTGAACTAAATTGTATTTGCAAGTGAGGAAAATTTGCATATCAAATTTTGGAATTAAGTTTTTGGAAAAAAAAAGAAGCATGAAGCATGAACGATTTTTTTAAAAAATGTTTTTAAAAAATATGTTTCTAAAAAATATGAAAGAGTTAAGTTTTGGAAATATTTAAATTTTATAATTCCGGACATCATTAAAAATCATAAAATTTGAGGACGTAATGAGTTTATTATAAACCTCACAAATGGTGGAAGAGTAGAAAAAGAGGATGAAAATGACATTCTTGACAATCGACTTCTTGCTATTCGAGCAAATATTCCTCTAAAACGAATTTATTTGAATGCTTGTATTGATGGCGAATGGGGAAGGTTAGCCTTTTTGTTCCAAAATTTTTGCGATTTGAAGAGAATTTCGAGAATTGTTTAAATTTCAAAATTGATAATAAATTATCAATAAAAAATAATTTATAGAGAAGGATCAGTGAAGCATAAATGGACGCCTGGTGATGAGTTCGATATACGAATTAGGTGTCATGAAAAATATTTTGAGGTGAATTTTGAAAATTTTTGAAACTACTTTTAAAAAAGTAACCAATCACTAATTGATAACTTTATATAATTTTTGGCGAACAATTCCACTCGAATGCCGTTAAATGCAACTAAGATCATTCTGACACTTTAGTGAAAATATTATTTGAAATAATTCCAGATATTCGCTGATCATAAATTACTGGCCAAATTTGCATATTATGTGCCAATTTCAAATGTTTCACACATCTATATGAATGGCGATGCCGAATTATACACCGTTTCATGGGAAGGCAAATATTACGTAAGTACAATAGATAGTAAGTACAATGATTTGATGAAAATGCAAAATAATTTTGCTCTGAATAAAAGTAGAAATTTGAATCTATTTGTTGTTTTCCGATATTCCGCAATATCGATCTTGGCATTAGATTCATATGGAAAAGTGAAAATAAAATTGAACATCGTAGAAACCCAAACAAATTGGATTGGTTAATCGAAAGGTTTTTTTTATACTTGTTTTGAAGTTTTCAATTGAATGCAAAAGAAAAGGTTGGATTTTCCTAATCAAAACATTTCGATTGATTTTTCTTCTTTTTTTTTACTTGATATCAATGTAATTGCAGCAAGTTCCTTATACAGCAGATATACCGGGAAACTTTTATCCAGGACGAAAGCTTTATGTATCTGGGCTTGTTAAAAAACGAGCCAAACAGTTTGTAGTGGATTTTCATTCCGGTAATGATATAGCGTTCAGATTTAATCCACGAATCGCTGAAAAAGTAAGTTATCACTTGAGGAGACCTCAGTTATTGCTGTACTAATTGAGTAATAATTAATGAGAATTTTATAGAATCACAACAATTATTATGAAGTAAAACATTATGAGAAGAGAAACATTTAAATGATTTGAAAATTGATCCATACAAAAACGGATCAGTCTGTGTGATGCCACTAATAATCTTAAATCCTTCATTTGTCAATGTACTAAATTCAATGAACCAAAAAAAGGGAAGAATTTTTTTGATAAATTCAAGCTTTCCAGAAACTAATTCGGAACACTCGATCGGAAGAACGATGGGGAACGGAAGAAAAAGAGCTTGAGATACAATTTCCGTTCAAAAAGAAGCGAGCATTTGACTTATTGTTTTACTGTGATGAAAATCGATTTCTTGTTAGTTTATATTCACATTTTTTTTTTTTTTGTTAAACAGAGCTTTCTCAATTTAGTTGAATTTTTGAATTGTATTTTACTTATGTAGAAAGTTTAATAATTCTTTAATTTGAATGGTTATAGTGTCACGTGGATGATTGCCTTGTGTGTTCATTTACACATCGAATGTCACCCCGAGACATCGATAAACTCTCCATCGATGGTGATATCGAATTACAGGGAGTACACCTCAAGTGAAATTCAATTTTACTTCTATTTCGCACATTCTTTTTTCTTATACCTTTAGGTTCTGTTCAACTCATTTTTATTTTAATGTTTTATGATAAATTCATACTTTATGCCTAATTAATCCTAGTTAATCTCTACACTTAATTAGTCCTAAGAACAGATACGATATCAAAAGATAAGAAATAGTCGATAGCAACTATAGATGACAACTATTCTGGAATATAACATAATTTGTACTATAAAATCAGAAATTGAAGTACGAATCAGTCTTACCATAGAAAATGCAAATGGTAAGCTACTGTCATTGTGGAGTGGTACTGTGCTAGGAGTTTCGATTTCTAAATTTTCTTCAGTAAATATCATTGCGATAAGCAGGTCATTCTTTCACCTTAAACTTGTCTTGTAATCTTATTTCTATACTTTCATAATCCTTCATCATTTTAAAGATATACAATGTTTTATTCTAGGATAAAATAGCAATATCTATCCTAAAAATTACAGTATTCCTTTTTTTTCCTTTCATACGAATGTATAACATTTTAGACAGCGGTGTATGATCCTTCTTTTTTTTAAAACGTTTATCCAATTTTTCGTTGTTTTCTACAACAATTATATATATACAAATCCATCTATGTGTATGTTTATCAAAAACATTTATGCAACAATTAGAATCGATGCGATCACGCCAGATCATATGCATTCAAGCAGTTGTGCTGGTTAAATGGAAGATAATATGTAGTGAAGAAGATGAAAGTAAAATTAGTTTATTTCCTACTTTACAGCTTATTTTAAAAGTACTTTAAAATTCCACTACACAGTGAAGTAAATGTAACGTAACAGCAATACAAGAATGTTGTAAAATCTATACAATGTACACAAAGTAAGAAAGATACATTATTTTGTCCTGCATTGTTATTCAAAGTAATCATAATTAGTTGTAGTAATTAAAAGTAAAGTATACATTAATAAGATAAGACAATATTCTTCTTAGGTTCATAAAGAAATTGATTTTAACTATCTTTTCTTTTAATTCGACCAGAAGAAATGGAAATGTATGGAAAAATGTCATAGATAATTAAAATAATGTATGATTACAACTAAGCTAAGGACATTCTAAGCTATAATTATAATTAGGACAATTGTAACCATTATAAATTGTCATGAAGTAGTGATACCTGAAATTTCAACCTCTATTTATTGACATTTGCAATGAATATATAAACATTTATTGCGCTAGCTGGATCGTTTTAATGAATTTGATGATATCACCAGCTAGAAGTTTCGGTTCTTCGAAAGCAGCAAAATGTCCTCCAGCTTTGATTTCTGAATAACTTGTTATGTTGTACATGATGCGCATTATCTCTTCCGGCATCTGTACAAAATCTCCCGGGAATGCAGCATAACCGGTTGGGATACTGATATACCGACTTTAAAATAATAAGTTGATAATTTAACAACATATACAATCAAGTTTGTTTTTCCATTAGAACTATTGTCTTAAAATCCACGTGGTTCCGGACCTTGATCATTTAATTGATCAAATTACCAAAATATTAACTGGCAAGAAATCTTCCATTAAGCGTTTGCTACCAAAAGCAATTCTAACTTATAATGTAATCTTTGAATTCAAGACAGAATAAGAGAAGACAACTCACTTGAATTTATCAATCCTAGGTCGATTCCTAAAATGTTCCTTGTAAAGTCTTACAGCATTCATTATATTACCATTGAACCAATAAATAGATACTATGGTCAGCAGTTCATCCAATGTAAATTTTCTGAAAAAACACAACGTTTGGAAATCGTAAATTTTCATATCTCATTAAAAAAAGAAAAAATTATCATTGCAAAACTTCCAAGATTCTATATCTCTTTCATGTCCTCTAAAAAAATTTCATCAATGATAATTTTTCGACAGAATTACTTTGTGAGTCCTCCATCATAAAGTGATCGATAGGTAAGGTTTGTTCCACCCGAAAACTTTTCCAGAATATAAGCTGCCAAACCTATTGGAGAATCAGTAAGTGCTACACCTAGAACATTACAGAAGTATGAAAATTTTAGAAATTGCGCAAAAAAAAAGGAAGTAATTGTAATACTCAAGTTTTTCATTTAAATTAGTCAACTTCCTAAGATATTTAATTTTCAATCTAATTTTCTCGGATTGCTCAAGTAATTTAAATACGCCGACTTGTATAATTTCAAGCCACTGTAATTATGTTCTCGAATTCATATAGTTTAAAGGAAGTAACGATAGGTTATATACAATTATTAGTCATAATTCAGAAATCCAAAATCATCACCAACGGTATCCGGTTTTGTCGCCTGAATGTGCATATATCCTGTTTCTTCAAGTGCATCCTTGAAGAAAGGGCCTACAGATTGCTGATGGAATGTTTTCGAAGAATAAGCTAATCTCGGTGATATGGTACCAAGTGTTCCGTACAATACCGCCTTCCAAGTAAGTGCTATTGCCATATTTAAATGTAAACCAATAATACTGCAAAATTGCACCGAAATAATCATTAGTATGCATTTCTTCAATTTGAAAAATTGGAACAAAATTCAAAATTCAATAAGAGATGAGAAAATGACTAGGATTGCATAATACTATGCGGCTCTATGTATTGCTCAGATTAAGGCTGATCTAATAAGTATCAATAAAGATTGAAAATTTTGCTTACACTATATGGAAAATGAGAAAGATGTACTTCATATATCTCAAAAATATCTTTTTATCAATTCGAAATAATGGAGCCTTTCTTTTATTGAACTTTCAATTCCTTTCAAAAAAAAAAAAAAAAAAAAAAAAAAAAGGAAAACCGACTTTTCAGGATAATAAAAGGCGATATTGCTAGTAATTTCGCTTCCCCAATCTCCTCCTTGCAGTAGATATTTTGAGAAACCCAAACGAAGCATCAATTTGTTGAATATTCTTGCTGCTGCTTCTGGACTAAATCCTGCAAAATTCGAAATCTATTCCTGGTAAAACTGGAATAATGTTTACTTTCATTACAACTTACAAAACTTATTTGATGACTTGAAAATAAAAGCTTGCAGATTTTCAGTTTATAAAATTAAATTCGCGAAGCATCCACTGAAACTAGAAATCCAACAAGACATGGATAACTGGGGTCAAATATAAATAACTAGATAAATGCTTGATCAAATTGAACTTGATGTATAGTTCCGAGGGTATCGTACATTGTAGTTTGAGTAATCTGAGTAAAATTGTGATTAACTTCATTTGAAGAGTCTATGATAATTTTTCACTGCAATAATGGTAGGAATAATATTTTTTTAAAAAGAAGTGAAATTAACCTTTCTTATTATTTTACCTTTTTTCATTGGTGCGGCTGACCAACCAAATCCAGGAATGGATGGTGCTATCACTTCGAAGGCTACATTAATATCAGAAGCAATCTGCTGAACTGGATCCAGTAGTAATGGAATGATTTTAAAGAATTCGAATACATTTCCTGGCCAGCCGTGTAGTATTAGCAATGGTACAACAAGTTCGTAATTATTTTTTATCGGTTTAGCATGGATGAAATGAATCTATACAGAAGAAATAATTAAATTATATTTGTCTCAATTATTATTCTCTCTGTCATCAACAATTAAACGATTTGATTGATTAATCAATAAATAAATGATTATCATTAGATATAGAGGTATCAAGTGATAAGAGAGATAAAAAAGATGCAATGATTAGAAAAGATCTGCCTTAATGCCCTCAATTTCGGTAGTAAATTGAGGTAGAGTATTTATGATGCTTTCATGATATTTCCAATTATATTTGTTGAGCCAATAATTAGCTACATGTTTGAGATATTTACCGTTGAAACCATATGAGAAATCATTACAATCTTCTAGTGGCTCGTAATTAATTCGTGCATTTTTCAAGCGAAATTTCAAATCCTAAAATTCAATTTTTTTTTTAAACTTATATTAGCAGAAATGTTACGCTATGCGTGCATTATTAATTTTAGGTTAATATCTTTAAAAAAAAAAAGAAAAAACTTATCTGTATAGCTTCATCGGAAACGTTAACTTTAAAAGGTATAATCTGCTCATTGTCCGTTCGTTTCTCTCCACGACCAAACCATCCATCGACAGCTATATTATGCTAAAAATTTCGATTTAAATTTGTTCTAATGCTTGGAAAATGAAATAATTTCAAATTAGAAATTACCATTTTATGAAGTCTGCTCACTTTAAACTTATGGGATTTATTAAAACTATTTAGCATTTGATAGAATACTTCTCTTATTTATATTTTATTTCAAAATCTGAAATATTTTCAGGAGAAAAAAAAAAAGAAGAACTTACTGGATGAGTAATGCTGAATTCTTTGTGGATTGCATAAATAAAATAGGCAATAATTGCAACGATTATAGTTATAATTAATTGCAATAAACGACCCATTGATATGAATTAAATAAGGAATAATATCAATTCACTATCCTAAAAATTAATTTAAATAGAACGACCGACTCATTTCTGTTTATCTTTCAAACGCTTTGAATTCCGATCCTATTGTAAACTTTTTTAGCATCAAATCAAGTTTGAATTAGATTTAAATCTTAGACTTCAATCCTATTTACATTATTCTAATTATCTGACCTCTAATTTACTCCTTTCTGCCTTGAGCATTTCAAATACTTTGTTCCATAGATAAACTATAATCAAGGCAATCATTTTCGATAGTAAAAACTATTTACTTAAATTTGTTTCCAATTCAAATTTTTGGTAAACTGTGACAGATTACGAATCGAAATTGTATTGTTTTTATTATCAAACAACAAGAATGAATTTATTAGAACAAAAAAAATTTTAATTAAAAAACGTACAGTTCAGTAGCATTTTGCTACTAGCGTTAAATTTTACAAAATTTCACAAATGTTGTGGGTTGTGTATTTGGGGGATGTTGAAGGTCAGAACAGCATTATGGCTGTCAATTAATGAAATAAATAGAGCTGAAGAGAGAAGCGTTGTGTTCTTAATGATAGGAGTGTGGAGGTAGAAAAATGACGTCGTCAAGAGTTGGGAAGGCGATCAATTTGCAGTAATGCTCCACTTCGTTGTATGTCTATCGATTATGGGTCGAGTATTTAAAGTTTACTTCAAATTTCATATTATTTTGAAACTCGTTCGTTCAACCTCAAACAAATCAAATCAACTCAATTAATAATTCAAGTCAAATCTATCCAGGGGAATTTTTCAAATTGAAACGAATTCTATTTTAATTTTTAATTTGGAAATTTTATCAATTAAAATTTTTACTCGAAAAAATTGAAAAGTTGATTTTGAATTTTGAATTTTTTAAAGCATTTCTAAAGTCGATTAGATGAATATAATGCAAGAATAAAATTTCTAAAATTATTGATGGAATAATAAAAATTTAAGAAACATATGAGAATTATTAAAAATGTTAAACATTCTCTAATGTATTAATTTGGTTAATGACAATTTTTTGTGAAGCACTTCATTTTCACTTTATAATTTTAAGCATATGACTAAAAATGAAATTAGTTTGAGATTATTCATTTTTTGTTTTTCGTTCCAAATAAATCAATCAGAGCTGTGCATGCTTCTTACAAGTTTCTGCGCAACCATCTGGTGGTACACAAACGCCATGAATTTCCGTACATTTCCAATAGTATTCACAACTGTGTGTACAATTTTCAGCAATCTATAATAGAAATTATTTTCATATTTTTCTCTTTGACATTTAAATAATTAAAATTAACAATGAATTTTGAAGATTTCAAAATATTTTGGATAAAAGAAAAACGATTAAAAACCTTAATTAGAATATTTTGAATAAAATTAGCTATATATTATGGTTAGATATAGAGCGATAAAATAAAATCGTTAGTTATTCAGGAAATCCATTTGGGATAACTGAATTGCTTTGAATACATTTCCGGATGATGAACCGGAAAGAATACAAGTAAAAAAGTCGTGAAATTAAAGTGTAATCAGAGTAAACAAAATTGATATTTGTGTATAGTTCACAACTGTTTGCATATAGATTGACAAAATCAAAGTTTCTCAACAATGCACAAAACATATTTGTATTGTGCAGGAATGTAAATGTTTTTAGTACATTGTACTTTTCCTGATCGTAGAACAAAAACCATCAGGATTTTGTAAAAATCAATAAAAGAATATTGCAGGTAGAAAATTGAAAAAGAAACGAATAATTTACCGATAAATAAGAGTTATCAATCAATAGAACAATGATGAGAAGAATGAATCGATGCATAAACATCCTGAAACATTTCCTGAATTGTAATTCCTGTTGGATATACCGAATTTTCGTATTTAGTTATTTCTATAAAAATGACCTTTCATCAAAGGTTATTTGTGAGAAATATTGCAGAGAATGATTTATTGATTGATTAATGTTCAAGTAAATAATGTTGTTATTACAATTACCGCCGTTTACAGGAAGGAAAAGAAAGCTGAATGAGTGTGGAAGCAATTAGAATAGTACATGTAAAGAATGAGAAAAAGAATTGAATACTAAAATTGTACTGAAAGATCGAATTCAGATTTGATTACAAGAATTTTTTCAGTAATTCATTTTTGAAACGATCCAACAGTTGAAAATGTAAAATTTAAAGTGCCTTTGCAAAAAACGTTTTAATGAATTGCTGTATCAAATGAAAGAACTGTTTTTCCACCTTGTAAATTTATTCAATTTTATACGAATTAAAAAAAAATCAATGGTAATTAAAAGAATTATAGCAATGCAAAATAACTAAAATTCAATATTTCACAAATATTTACAACATTTACATGTAAAATAAGTTTTTATTTCAACTAAAAATGTTACAAAAATGTTACAAATGCAGAAGAAATATGACAGAATGGACGTAAATTTTGGTATCGTTCAATGGAGAGCAAAAAAAAGAGAGAAGAATGAAATATAATCCTAAAGAATTTAATCGAACAAAAATTTCAGTCCCAAAAATCAAAAATCAGGAAATGTCAAACATTTAACGAACAAAATTTTTATAGAAAAGAATACACACAAAAAAAAAAAAAACAGTCATCATAAAATGATTAGCTAGTTTAGTTAAAGTAAATCAGTTGAAAAACATTTTAATTCTGAACTATACAGATCTTCCGATTTTAACATTGACCCCTTTACCTAACAATAAATACCTCACCCATTGATCAATTTCAATGCTCTAAAAAGGTTAATGAAACGATTTAGAATGTGATAGCATACAGCTCAATGACAAGGTTGTTTATATAATGGGCGTGAACAGTAGCACGAATTCATTGATTGTACCGAATTCCTGATCAGTTCTGATCAATCATCCTTCACTTAGCATAGTTTCATTAAGAGATTGATTACATAGTGTCATTTGCTACTTCAAATTGTAAAAAATTTAAGAATTAACAAAATTACACATAAGACAGATAGGATAATTGTATTTGCACCATTGCAGTAATCTTCGTTATTGCAAAAACAATGAATTATTTCACCGTTCAATTTGAATAGATTGCCTGGAATGGTAGTTATGTGTGATGATATACAACCATTTTTGTTTCCTAATAGATTGATATCAGAACATGCTTTATGCACTGCACGCAAATCTGCAAATTAGCTTATTGTTGAGAGAGAAAAAAAAGAAACTATTAAAATAAAAGATTTAACATGTTTTATTGAAATTTAGAATAGCAGTCGTTTGAAAATTTTACAATTTTTTTTTTTTTTTTTTTTTTTTTTTTTTTTTTTTGGGGAATATTTTTGATAAATTTGAAATGAAATTTTTACCATTAAATTTGACAATACTTTTGGAACAAAATTTTTTATTGCAATGTTCTTCATTATGAATGCAATTTTCTTCCATTGCATTACAATTGTAACACATCCGATCGGAATTGCTTAGTGCTATAAGATAATGATATGATATGATATATCTTACAAAAAATAAAATGATGCATACATTTTCTCTTCTAAGATTAAACTATTCAGTTTTAGAATATTTGAAAAATTTTTTTTTTTTTTTGTTGCAGAATGAAAATAGAAATATTTTGGATATGAATACTATTTAATGAATAGAGTTGACCACTTTAAATCACAATTAAAATAATTTGATACGTTGTTTTTTGTGCTAAAAAAAACAAAAGTAACACTTAGGTTTGCTTAATATTTTTTAGATAAGAAAATTTTTAACAAATTAAGAGAAGCTAAACTTTCAGAAGGTTTAAAAATAATTGAGGAAAAAAAAAAGAAGCTTGGCTAATTAAGTACTTATTGTTGCAAATTACTTCAATTAAAATTAAAACCAACAACTTGTTGGTCCATTGCATGTTGTTGCTATCGAAAAATCTTTCACTTTTGTATTGCATGCTTCCCTAAAAATAAATGAAAGATGTAATTTAACAATTCTATTTTCGAAAAATGTTTAAATGTGGCAAAAAAAAAGTTCACTATATATGAATGATGTTATATTTAATGTTATATTATATATGAATGATGTTATATTTAATGTTATATTTAAGTATTTGATTTAATTTTTCAAACAAAATTAACAAAAGCTAACCCAATACAAAAATCCACTAATGCTTTGATGTATACTTTATTCCCATGTGAGTCAAAACGTTCGAGATCTTTGTCGTATCCACAGTATGATTCATTTAATGTTTGATTACCATAGGTAATGCTTTGCATTCCAATCAACCGTTGATGACAACCTCTTACCACCATTAATTCTTCAAAGAGATAAATTAACTTAAATAATAAGAAGCTAAAATTTAAGTACACTATTAAAATTGGAAAAAAGAAAAGAGACTTCTTTTTAAAAAAAAAAAAAAAAAAAATTGTAAAGCATGAATACGATTTTCTAACCGGCATCATTTGTATCAGCAGTATCCGGATCTTGAAACAAGTAAGTCATGCAGTATCCGGAACATCTGATGTAATGTTCCGTATCACTACCCAAAGCACATGTTGTAGTAAATGAATGATCACGAAATGTCTGTGCAAAACCTGTTAATCCCCAACGACCTTTCAAATTTCTCGATGCACACTGTAAATTAAAAGATTGCATTTTT
Source organism: Dipetalonema caudispina (assembly GCA_013365325.1). Taxonomy (NCBI): domain Eukaryota; kingdom Metazoa; phylum Nematoda; class Chromadorea; order Rhabditida; family Onchocercidae; genus Dipetalonema; species Dipetalonema caudispina. Next base: position 32,431 of record JABVXV010000307.1, on the reverse strand, counting down.
GATCATTTTGAGAGATATACTTTCTAGAATGGTATTGGGGACAATCTATTTGTGATTTTTATTCAAAATTTTAATAATGGTTGAATTTATGTTCAAAAAAAAAAAGTTTTGTCCATTCTATTTAGAAAGATTTTTTTTTTAATTTTATTAAGCAAAAGATTTTGTATCTGAAAAAGGTAAATAATTAACACTTTACCTCTACACATTTGTTTGCTTCAACTGTTATCATTTGAATTGATAACAAATATACAACAGAGAAGTAATGAAGCATTTCCGATTTCATTATTAAATAAGTATTAGTTGGAATAGCTGAAATCAAAATTAAAAAATTGTGGATGAAATCATTTTGGCAAAATTTATAAGCTATTTTTGAACTTTTACCATCAATCATACTGTTTAATTTATAGATTTTATAGCAATCCTAAAATTCGTAAATACTGCTTTGTTAAAATGCGATTGTAAATATGATAACGGTTAGCCACATTCAAATTCATAAGCAAATATACTTTTATAAAAAATAAAAAAAAAAAAAATAAATCTGAATCATCTTATTGAAATACTATTTTGAAAGCTATTGAAAATTTCAAAAATATTTTTATGATCAAATTTTTACATTTTTAAGTTCAAAAATTCAATTAATTATTGATGATACTTACAAGCTTTTAGCCTTTAATCTAACTCATACTTTTTTGCTTGTTCATCTTATAATCTTAATTTAAATGCCATCTTACTAAATCATCTTTATCTTATAAAAACAGTCTACTTAAGCTAACATAGATTAAGACTCAATTTTTCTGCTAACAACTAATTGTGCAACTATGCCAAATAAAAAAATAAAAATAGTACTGAAGAAATGCTTCGTAAAAAATGCGTTTTGATTTGCTTAGGCTTATGCGAGAATTTAGGAATGCTTGCAGAAAAGATTTGCATGTGCAATTTTCACTTCACTTTCTCATCTAATTATGACTGATAAAATTTTTCGTCACTATTACAATTTCAAATAGTTTATGCTATGTACTCATAGAGATGTAACAAATGATTGAGACAAATAAGGCAATTAATATTCTGGAAGATTAATGCTACTTTAAAATTCGTGAAATTTCATCCCTCTACTTTGTCTATATTTCAATTTACGGCATTATTTTGATCCCTGCTAAGCTTATGGGGGGGGGGTTAATAAAGGTAAAGGTGTTTTAATGTCTTACAAAAAGATGAAGCATAAAGATAAGGAAGTTTTGTACATGTTTTTTATTTTCAATAACATTTAAAGTAGAAATATTTTAATTGTGCTAAAAGCAAATCAATCTAATTCATAAAATATTATTGGAATTAATATTTACATATTTTGTTTTCTTTTCAGTAATTTCTGAACGTGTACATAAATTGGATCAATATTACCAAAATTAAAGAAAACCTAATTTGACTTAACTACAGTATCCTTGATTCAAATTAATCATTAATAATTATAATTGAGAATTATAATTATTAATGATTAATTTGAAATTGGAATATATGAAATGAGTGAATAGTTATTGCCTGATTCATTTGGTCCTTTATCCTGGACTATCTCATTATCATTCCGCGAACAGTATTATTATATTATGTTATCAGATATCTCTGATCGCATAATGTTATCGTTTTTCCTTCTCTATATTCATTTTTCCATTCCCGTCTTTCATTTGGTTTAATCATTTCCATTTCTTGCAACACTACATGTATGGTACCATTTATATTCTTCCGATGATCGGATATCGCAGCTTCAATATCATTAGGAACAACATACTTAGGTTGGAAAAACCAAATGTTATATATTTCATTGAACTGCTAAATTTCCGCTATATGCGAAATTCATCGTTGATGCAAAGAATAATCAATTTAATGAAAATTTTGTTTAGTTTTCAATCCTTCTTAAACTGAATATAGTAAAATGTGGAAGAACTAATTGTATCTATCGATGAGAAAGTTTGAAACAATTTTTGCTCGGTTTTAATTCAAAATATAGGCACGTTCTTAAGAAGTTTGTTACACTAAGGTCCTAATGTGGGATTCAGGATGTATAACGTTTTCTTTTCTGTCACTTCTTAACCTTTCCGCGTTGTTCTATTCTTTCATAAATAATAAAGGCTGATAACTTCAAGTCACTTTTACAGAATCGGATGAAATTGTTTTAAGAAGTGAATAAGGATGAGATGAAGAAGTCGAATCATTTTCATTTTTTCAATTTGGTAGTTTTGCAACAGACGACTTTATATTTCAATGACAAATAATTACAAATTTTTTCCTGATGTGTAGTATTTTGTAATTCTGAAACTGGCCTTGTTACAATAAAATAGGATTTTTCTCACTTCTGCAGTCAACTTACTACTTTTTTCTTCCGAATTAATTTAAATTTTGATTGACTAATTCCTGAAAAATCTTGGAAATTTCAAGTAAGCTAAGAAAACGCTGCTGTGATACATAGTTGATGGTTCAAGCTAAGCAAGCTGAACAACGGACTGACCAAAGTCTCTAGCTAGTTTGCCAGTGGCTCCGATTGCAAGCTTTCCTGAATGGCCAAAGGTGAATATAAGAATAACTAAACATGTAATTCGACGAAGGAATACCGTACACATTGAATTCACAAAAACTGAGCATTAAATGATATCACAACTGTTGCCTTTTTCGGATTCCTGATTCAGGTCGATGTCCATCGTCTCGCCGTTTCCGCTTTGCTGGTTGTTCGTTAATTTCATCGATTAAACTTTTTCCATCCATCTATAAAAAAAAATTTCTCACCGTTATTTAATTCTCTCACTAACTACAAAATACCACATCAACCAATCTTCAAGTCAAATTTGTTACCTGACTCACTTTTTGGTAAATTCCATTATTTCCAATATCTTCACAATCCCATAATATAAAAAAATCCTTGAGACTTAGTGCACAAAAACAATTCATTTTTTACAAAAGATAATGGAATAGTTGATGAAACTAAAAGGCAAGCAGTGAAACGTAAACGGGAAATTTTTCAAAAAAAAAAAAAAAAAAAAAAAAAAAAAAAACCAAAGGAACAATATGAATTCTTAGAAGACTCACCTCATGCTTCTTCAAACATTTTTCGTTTCCTTTTGTTTTTGTGCTGAACCTGAAATTTAAAAATTATGAAGCATGGAAATGAATATGACTGAGGAAACATTATATGTACATCACTTAAAACCACTGAACATACACTGATGTTGCTAATTCGTAATCCGTAATATCTTGTTCACTATCAAAGTCGACTTCACCAGGTACTTTGCCGTCTTTCGCATCCTCATAATATTTCATAAGCTTCTGAATATAACGAAAACTAAATGCATCCGTTGTTTATGGCAGAATAAAAATTTATACAAATTAAAAAGTTACATTGATACAAATTTAAAGAATGGAACTTTGAAAATTTCCAATCAAACTGAATAGTTCTTATAAATCTTGAAAAACCAAAAGTTTCATTACTCTCCAAAAAATACCTCAACTTCGGGATTGAAGCCTTTAAAAGACATTCGTCCAAATGAAAGGTTTTCCAATAAATCATATCTGTTTTCGGATTTCACGGTTCTGAAATAAAACTTAAATAATTTTTATTTTTTGCAAGCTTAGGAAAAAAGATCCTTAGTTATTTCACATCGAAAATTAACAACAGTCTAAAGATTTGCATATCAGTGTTCTACAGAGAATTCTCTGCTAATAGCAGAGAAATCACAACTACTTAAAAATTGCAGTGACATTATGAGATACATTTTTCTGGAAACAGCGTGATAATTCCATAGTTTTAACGTTCAATTAACTTACGATTCTCTTGCTCCTTCTGACCCTTCGGACAGTTTTTTTTCATCTTTTTTTAAAAAACGTTTCTGCAATTTCTGCTCGCTTTTCCTTTTGGCTTCTTCTTCTAAACGAATTTTTGTCCTTTGCATAAACTACAAATAAGATTCATAATTATTGTCCTTTAAACAGTTATAAATAAAATTTACATAAACTATAAACACTATCTTAAGTCTTGAATATAATTTATACATACAATTCAAAGTGAAAGGAGAGAAAGAGGGAGAGAAGGAGAGAGAGAGAGTAATCTAAGGAAGATATAAAGATCTCAATTCAACTTCGTAAATTGAAGTTGAACTTGAAGCTTTTGAAACTGAAAATATGACAAAACGACATAGCCATAGGGTTGCTTCCTATGCTGTCAGAGATAAGATACACTATCACCTATGTATCTCATAATAATGATTAAACTAATCGCTCAATAAAAAGGTTAAGTAATTGTAATAAAATAAAATAAACTCTACACAAAATGGCAAGTATCTATTTTCATTCATAGAAATTTCTAAAAAATTAACAAACCTTCATTTGCAGAAGCGCCGAAGATAATCCTTTAGTATCGATATGTTCACTCATTTCTTCTTAATTAACGAAAAGTGGAAGTAATAAAATTAAAATTGGAACAAAATACTTCAATAAACAACAATTAATTTACCATCTCATACCTTTTTCAATTCTTCCTGAATGATATTTCATCATTAAATTACTGCTACATTCATATGAATAGTTATTAGAATATTGTAAAGAAAATTACACAAAAAAAATATTTCGAAATTTATTGCAAAAAAAAAAAAAAACAAAAATTGGAACATTTGTAGCACTCCATTCTATTTTAATGCTATTTTTTAAATTCATTAATTAAAATTTTATTACGTTTCATTACGTTTTGTTCACATTAAATATATTGAAAAAAGAAACGTGAATAATATTCGGTAAAGATGACGTGTATTAGAAATAATACAAACGTAATAGCTTTAGTGAATGACGTAAAAATGTTAGATTAATTAGAGAATACATAAGAATACTTCTAGTAATTAAAAATTTTAATCCAAAATCTTAAAATAAAGAATAGAATAACATTTGTCGCAAATTGGATATCAACCCAATCGTGAAAACTATGTCTGTCTGATGGTGAATTGAGGAGGATGTTATTGGGGGCGGGGGGCGGGGGACGGGGGACGGGGGGATGAAGTAAGCAGATTGTTGGCCAAGTTTATTTCAATGAATATGAATATGATAAAGTGAAATTACTTTAGATTCTTATCATCTTTCTATTAAAAATTTCGAAAGTTTTAATATGAATTAAAAAATGAAAAAAAAAAGAAAAAGGAATGAAATTTGTTGAATTATTCTAAAATATCTTTTATAGAGTAAACTGTACTATTATATATATATATATATCATTTTATATATTTGGTAGCAAATTTCCGATATTCCGATATTTATTAATGTGCTATTTTTATTATATGTTGCATTTGTGTAAAATTAGAGCCAAGAAATTGGTGTTTAAATTGAAATTTTGTGTGATGTAGAAAGTTAACAAATTTTGCAAGACTTTATTTAATACAAAAATGAACAAAATGAAATAAATGTAACAATAAATGAACTAAATTTCCATCCTATTCTACATAAATATGAAAATATGGAAATTTTGATCCTTTCCACAATTGACCTCAAAACGAGCCTGAGCTTAAGCTTGAGCCTGATTAGCTTAAGTGTTGGTAATGTTTACCATTGTAGCATTTACGGATGGGCTCGTAAATAGCTGAAATAAACAGCAATGAGAACAATGGAAAAATGAAATGAAAAGTTTCAAATTTTTGACAAAATCATTAACAATTAAAATTTATCAAAATTTTTTACAATGGTGAAAGTTTTTGCTAACTTATATGTTACAAATCAACACATTATCAATTTAGTATTTCAGATTCAAAGTAGCAATTAAAATTAGCATTTAACTGACATCTGGAAATTCAAGTCTTTTTTTTCAGACTTTTCTGTGCTGAAAATGTCTCGAAGAGATGAACCTTACAGTATGGAATGGAATTTATTTACTTAAAAAATTGAAATTTAAAAAATGATCACAATGAATGAACAATTAAATAAGCATAAATAAATTTTAATCATAATTGCTTAGTTTCAGTTACACTAAGCAATATAGTACAATTATGCAATGTCATGCTATTTATTATCGGGTCAGCAAGGGGTTAATTAAAACATTAAGGAAATATAATGAAGCAACAAACCTCATAAAAGCCTAGCCTAGCTAATTGAAAAAGTGCCACACCACATAGAAATAAATTGACACTTGCTAGATTATAATTGATTGGCGTGATAGCAAAACTATAACGTGTCCAGATACCTCCCGTAATAAATAGTGCCACATTCTTTAAATGATTCTTTCGTAAATTATATGTTTCTTTTTTCTTTTTTATTTCAAATTCAAATATATCTAGTATTAAATTAGTATTTGAATATTAGAAATTTAAGCAGAAAAAAAGAGGAGAAATATTTCTAAATTTATTTGTTGTTTCATTAATTTTGAATGCTCGATTAGTTATTTGATAATTACCTGAAAAAAGCTAAGCTTTTCTGCTGGTCGCATTAGATCAGCCAAACCAGCCAATACTAAACACCATTTTATTGTTGGTCCCCAAAAAAATACTGTTTTCGGACCAGCTGGATGATCCCAAGTTTTTTTCAAGAAATTGGGTAGAATCGGATAAATTATCTGCAAGATATCAAATAATTACTTGGTAAAATTTGTAAAAAATTGTTAAAATAGAAATATTTTCTATTGTTGGTAATTTTTAGCAATATTATACCATACTATATAATATAATATTTTGAATTATCATACTGTACCCTATCTTCATTACATTGTATTAAAAAGATAACATTCTTTCTCTTTTATTTTATACTCGTTACAATTTAATTATTATTTTTAACTTTTAAAATTTCAAATGTTACCTTCTAAAAAAGTTAATGCAAAATTTTGCAATAAAATTATACTTTTAAGCGAGAAAATTACACTTACCTTATCAGCAGCTTTACAAAATGCATCACATATGCAAGACATAACTTCCAATACAGATCGGATTTGCTTTTTTCAGTAAATATATTAATAAGTTAAAATAGATGATAGAAGAAGAATCGACAATAAATGTCACAAAACTGAAAGGTCATCAGAGACACACAATTGCTATAATATTTAATACCACTTGAAAACCACCACCAATTCGATCTTTAGTTTCTAAAAAAGAAAACAAAAAAAAACAGAAAAAAAAAAACAAAAGAGCGGTAAATCGAGAAGTATAGAAATTAACAACGATGTCATATCTACGAGAAACACAAATAACAGGAATGTACGAATGTAAAAATAACACCAGAAAAAAAAAAAAAAAAAACAAAAAAGAAAAAATTGATAGAACGAAGGGCGGAAACTTTTGGAACAAAATTGGCAGACGAAATTCAAATTATTGTTGATATTGTCACATACCATCCAAACCATGATTGGTAACTATTTGAAACTTAAAATTAACAAAGAAGAGTTAAAATGAACATACTAGAAATTGAAATTAATCTATAATACTTTTCTGTAATAATATGTAATCGACCTGTAATATGATGTTGTTGTGATATGGAAAATTGTAGTGATATGTTACATTAAATTCAAAAACGGAATCCGGTTATATATCTGTTATGGCCAGACGATCAATAGTACATTAATTACTGGTTTCAATCTTTGTCCAACTCAAGAATAGTCCATTTCATTTAAAATCTAGCAAGAACGGTTTAGATGAAATAGTTTCCAAAAATTAAAAAAGTTAAAAATTTTCAATTATGAATTTTGCATTTGATATAGAGATGAGTGTAGAGATGTTTACTAGACTTCCAGTTATATTTTCATAATTCTTTGCAAAAATTCCAATACCACTCCACGAATTGTTTATATTCTTTGAATTATTTATAAGATAAAGAATTTCATCCTGAATTGTTTATAAGATAAAGAATTTTAAAGTTTCAAGTGTATCCTTGAATTTTAGTGAGACATCAAGAAAATCGAAGTGGAATGCATAAACTGAAAATTGATGATCGAATTGAAGATTAGAAAATTTAGCAAAATTTCTTAATATTTCCAATAGGTTAGAGTAAACTTAAATAAATCATAAGTTTGGAAAATTAATAATACGTAAAAAATTAACAATATGAAAACTTTGATGATAGCTTACTTTGTTTATGATAATAAGAATGATTGATTGAAGAAATAAAGCAGTAAAATGGATCAGATGACTTAATAGTTGACATCGTAGAGTTAGCTAATGATCGGAAGAAATATTAATTGGGAAAGAATATTCATAGCTTAAAGAAATAGTATTTTTCATTTATTAATTTTGAAATATTATACGTTATCTTTTTACATTTTCTACTCAAAAATACTTTGAATTTTCACGTTTGCCTTTACTCTGAAGTCATTAAAATTATTTAACTTGATAATTATTGCAATAATAAGAAATTATCATATCTTTTCATTCGCTCTCTCTCTTTCTCTTTATATTATCACTGCACAATGATAGCGTACGTTCCGTGGAAAGAACATGAAAGGAACAATGTAAAGGGATCAGAAGGCGGCAAGCCAAAAGATTGAAAATTCATAAAAGTTAAATAACAGACTCATTTTCGAAATATACATACATCAAATTACATCAAATCATCAAAAACATACATCAAATTCAATACGCTGAGTTGGAATTTGCATACTTGTTTATCAACTAAAGTTATTGATTAGTATTTCCAATCATTTTTAATGAAGGAAAGAAAAATGGGTGTGGATTGATTTGAAAAAGATGCTGAAATCTTTTCTGCGAATGGAAAACTTAAAATAGAAATTTGATGGTTTATGGTTTGTTTTTAATTTAATGGTGTCTCTTTAATGGTATCACAGATTATTAGGTAAGCAGTAACGATTAGGTACAACTAAATTAACATTTTATCTCAATTTTGCAGAAAAAAAGAAAAAAAAATTAAAGGAAATAAATTCAAAATAATAAAGTAAATGAGGAACACTTGAATAGTAATGCATATGTTGATAAGATAATTTATGCATAATATTGATAATAAAAGCTATTCTAAAATCTTTTCATCTTACATTCTTCTTTTCATTTCATATGAGATGACAATGAAGTTATGATTTATTTCATTTCAACTTACTTTTTACTTTCTTGAAACTTCTGAGAAATGCAAAAGAAGTTTCGAGCACCGAACTTGATATTAAACATTTCGTTATGTTTTGATAAATGTTTGACTGATTTATTTTTTTTTTTTTCTTTTTTTGTAATTAATGTAATGAATAGGTAAAGGTCGTTGTTCATCAAAATGGAGCTTGTTCAAAGGAATGTCGTCGAACCATTCTTTTAATGTGAACTTTGATAAAATGCAATCATTAGGAAGGGAACAATCGAAAATCAATTCTGATCAAAAATAATCACAATTGTCATATTAAATAATAACTTTGAATCAACTTCAAATTTGTAAAATAATCATTCATAATTAACATAAGTTTGGTAGTAAATAATTATCACTTCAGTGGTGATTTTTCATCATTGTTGTTTTTGAATGTCCTGGCAAAGTTTCAATTTAATTTTTTTGTGACATCATCTGGGTTTTTGTACCTTTTATTTTTATTTACCAGTAGGACAAATATTTCTTATCTTGAAATATTGCTTTACTAAAATAAATTGTATTTCAGTTGAATTAGTTAACGAATTTTCCATTATAAAGGATAACTTTCAAAGTACAATTTCAAATTGTTTATTGATTAAGTCAATGGGGAATAGTTGGTGGACCTATGTTAATAAAACAAAACATATTAAGGCTTGGCCAATGGAAAGAAAAAAAAACACTGCACTTAGTTTAGTTTAGTGATAAATTTGATGGCATTAGTAATGTAAACACTTTTGATAATTGATGTAGTGAATTAGGCTATTTTTGTGCTCAGGCTTGGCTCAATAAATCAAATTGGTCTAACTTTTTCATCAAAGCTTTTTCAATCTATTTAGAATGTGACAAATATCTAAATTTAATACCAAAAATGAATGAAAGCTTTTAGTGCTGTTAGGTTTCAGTGAAACTTTTTCCTTTTTTTTCATTTTGAATAAATACACAAAAAAAAAAAAAACAGACTGCAAAAATTTCATTTCAGTATGAATTAAAATACATACAACAAGTAAATATCGAAGTAAAATGAATTGAGTAGACAAAAACTGGAACAATTTTATAGAGCGTATAACCTTCTTCTTCTACAAGTTTAGATATAAGGCTTAAGTAAAAAGAGCCAAAAAAAAACAAAAAAGGAAAAAGAAAAACCTGTATAAGTAATTGCAACAATAACCGGAAGTAATAAGTTGATAGGTTAAGCACACGAAAATGATAGGTTAATGAGTAATCGAAAATGATCGAATGATTGTTAAATATTACAATGAAATTTTCTCTATTCAACTATGACAATTTACTATTTAAGTGAAATATAAAATGTAAACAAACAAGAAAGCTACACGTAACAAATAATGTTGCAAGTTAAATATCAAATGAACAAACTTCGATGAATGATACAATTATATCATTGCATTGAAGAAATTGAAATTTCATTTTGAAAATGAAAATTACAATGCAAACAAAAGCTATAGTTGTCAAAAAAAGAAAAAAAAAAAAAAAGTACTATCAGAAATTATAAAATAAAACATGGCAAAAAAAGGAAAAAAATTTCAAAAAAAAAATTTAAAAAAAAGAAGATTTTAAGACTTAAAAAATTTTTAAATTTTGAATCAAAGTTCAGGAAAAACTTTAAGGGATTGAGAACCTGTCCCTTTTTAAACTTCTACTGTAAATATTTCATGTGACTTGTCATCAAACATTTTTCCTCTATACTTGAACATTACAATGATTTTTTTTTTTTTGAAGTTCTTGATTTTCGTACTAATTCAATTTCGGCTTTTTTCTTTGTTCTTTTCTTGAAAAAAAAAAAAAACTATTTTTGAAGGGATGAAAAATCAAAAAAGATGCTAATCATTTTCAAATTAATTCTTTTGTTTTGAAAACATTTAGCATATTTTTATGTGAAGCTTCAAAATTGAATAATAATTTGTTAGTGAAGAAATGAATAGCTAAGAAAATCTTTGAAGCCTGAAAATTTGGATCATTCCATTGGTGAAAAAAATGAATGGATGAAAAAAAGAAAAAAAAAAGGGGAAAAAATAAAATGAACAAATAGCATAAACTTGGTCACAATTAAAAAATTCCATATTTGAAAATATGGTAGAATGTTTTAATGACAGAGGAGAGGTTTTAAAGATGTACGCAGTGATCGATGAAAAAGATTAAATTAGTTCTGATAACTGAACCTGTCTTTTTCACCGGATGATTGATAAACTAAACATGAGAACTTAAAAAAAGAAAAAAAAAAAAGAAAAGCCAAGAAATACATTCTAAATAATAAAATTTATATTAAGTAATTATTATTGTGATAATAATATACCCTGTTGAAGCAAATTACCTCTTTATTTTGTACTTAATCAATAGTCTATGGTTGAATCAGCCCTGATACTGCTTGTTTTTGTGACATCTGAAATGCTGTTTATAAATTTTCATGCTGATGAAGTTAATAAAATAGATATTTTGCAAAAGAAAAAAATAGGTTAATTGTTCCATGATAATATCAAATTGCATTGATAACAATTGTTAAGCAAAAATTAATGATGATTGTAATGATTACAGCAACACTAATCACAACTTTTTTTTTTGCCTTTTGTTATGTTTGAATTCATAAAGATTAACCGAAATTCATCAATTAAATCTAAAATTAAATAAGAAAAATAACGAATTAAACCTAAAATTAGAAATCATTTAAATTTGCTGAAATTTTAAAATTATAAAAATTTATACTAGTTTTCATCCTGTATCATATGTTATATAATTTCATGCGGTCATTTTTCTTATTCCTCGAATGAAAAAAAAAAAGAAACAAACTTCCGCTATTAAAGTAAATTGAAGTAAATGAATTTAAAAATAGACTTCATATTTAATTTTCCTCGAGATTTGATATAAGCCAATGGAACTGACGAAGAAATTAACACTTGCTAAATTATAATTAATTGGTTGAATAACAAAACTATAACGCGTCCATATTAGTCCCGTTATAAATAATGCTGCGTTCTGCAATATAAATTATAAATTTTTAGCAAAAATTTAGATGAAATACTTTAAAAATATTGTATTATTATTATTCGAGTACTGAGTAAATCGGATATTTCAAATGAGACTAGCATGCTTATTTGATTTATGATGTATAAATTTGGAAATTTTCATCTAAAATATATCATTTTATATCTTCATTTGTAATTTCAATTAATAATTGAAGCAATGAAATACCTTTTCGTTGTTATAATATGTCATTTACTAATTATTTGTAATTTTTTCGAGGAAAAATTAGTTGAAAACAAGTGCATCGTTTCTGTTAATTTAAGCTAATGTATCAAATTCAAGGAAGTAAAATAAGATTGATTGAAGCTTATCAACATATTGACATACTTGATATATGACCTTTAAACATTGAACAAGGAAATATGAAGTAGATTTGTATGAGGCAAAAAAAGAAAAATCAAAGAGTAAACCTGATAAATACTAAGTTTCTCAGCAGGTCTTCGTAAATCAGCAATTCCAGCTAGCACTAAACACCATTTAAAAGTTGGTGCCCAAAAAAATATCGTTTTAGGACCTGCTTCATGATTCCACAAATTTTTAGCAAATGGTGGTAACCATGGATAAATTATCTGTAATATATGTAATATTTTGCATGATTAATTAATATTTCATTAAATATAAAAAAATTTGCCAATTTATTATCTTCAAATAAGAATAAAATTATTCCCTAAGGAGAGAAAATAGAGCTATCTTAGAGAAGAAAAATGATTTCGGCAAAGAAAAAGCTCATTAGCAAAAGTGGGAAAAGTTTAGGCAAGTTTTTGGAAAAGCGAACTTAGGCCATTTTATAGCGCAAATAATCTAAAATAGTAAATTTTGATTGGAAAATTAAAATAAACATTTTTAATCTTTTTATTTACAATTTATATATTTGAAGAATTTGATTACCTATTTTTTGTTTAACAATACAATTTGGTGCAATATTTTACGCACTTCAATTAATTCATCTAATAGATGGCTAATTTTTACATAAATATCATATTAAATAATTAAATTTTTTTTTGTTCAATTATAACCTTATCACCAGTTTGACATAATGCACGATAGAATGATGAAAACATATTCTTTTCGAGGAATGATAATTAAATTCGATTCCACAATCAATAATATTATCAATAATAATAATACTAATAATAATAATATGCTTGAGCCAATCTGAAATGTTTAATTTTTTTGATGAAATGAAAACAAAATTACATTCATAATGTTAAGTAATAGCTATATACATGCATAAACAACATGTGAACAATATTTCGTCAGAATAAAAAAATTTAATGAAAGCTCAAAATTTTCGATTAGCAATTTATGTTAGTATGTTGAAAACATTTTACACCTTCAAAGTTCTAACATCAAAACAATAAGGAACAAAAAAAAAAATGAATTCATTTATATCCTAGCGAAAATGAAACTTTTTTTTTTGTTTTCATTCTAGTATAAATGAAGTCGTTGTTTTCACTTAAGTAAAAATAAAATCGTTGATTATCATCCAAGTAAATGTGATGTATTTGTTTGTGAAAATGAAGATTTTATCTTTTGAAAAACAAGCATTTGAATGAGATGTTTTAAATAAACGAAATGATTATGTAATTGATTTAAGAAAGGGTAAAAATTTACGGAATGAGATAAAGGATGTTTTAAGTAGGATGATTTCTAATATCATTTAATTCAGAGATATTTCAATTATTCTTAAAAATTAGGAAGAATAACAGTAATAATATTTCGAATTATTAGTACAATTAAAATGCAAAAAAATTGAATAGCATCATATTAACAACGTCATATTCAATATTTTCAATAAAACAATTAATTTTTCATGATTTTTTTTCCCATGAACCATGTTATTTAATTCTAAATAATAGAAAAGAAGCATAAAATGTGAAGAAAAATTAAATCTAGTAAGATTTAATTAAATTTTAAATGTTAAAAATAAATTGCAATCATTAATTTTGGAACAGTTACACATCATCATTATAGAATACGGGTTAAAATAAACTGTTAAGTTGTTCAATCGACGATCATTTTGTTGAACGCGGTTTAGTTGCATTCTGTCTTTTACATCAATTACGCCCCAAAAATGCAAAGAGACTTAATTTAATGAATCAAAGAACACATTTTTTTAAAAAATGCTAATTTTTTTTTTTTTTTTGAAAGGGCAATTTTTTTTTCCTTGTGTGTTAAAAACATTTTTGATAGAATTCATTGATGTTATGATGATGTCAAATTAAAATTGCAGAACGATAAATGAGAAGTATGAAAAATATTAATCATTAAATATAAAGATGTTATTTCAATTCATCAATTGTATGAATAATATAAAATATTATTTAATAGTTTTTAAGTTTATACCATTTAATCTATCTTTTACATAATTTTAGTGTAGCAGAATTACAAGCTCAGGGAATAATTTATTTTCTGGTTTTCAAATATTTCCCTTTTTTAGTTTAGGTTTTAAAATAAAGGAGCAGAAGATGGAAATTTATCATGTAAAAAAATTTAAAAATTATTGCATGCAGATGAATGATTGAAGAATGCATGATGATTTTATTACAGTTCATACAATGCTATTTATAGAAAAAAAAGAAAAAAAAAAGAAAAATGTAAATCAAATTATCAAATAGATAAAAGGTACGATGAGAAGTATCCTTTGCTAAAAAAAAAAAAAGAAGAAAGAAAAGCATTATGGTATCTTCCGATTCCAATTTAATTCATACTCAAAAAAAAAAAAAAAAAAAAAAAAAAGGGAAAAATGAATCTTGCAGCAAAAAAAAAAAAACAGCCATCTAATGATTACATCTCTAATGAAAGTTCTATAAATTCATTCTATCAGTTCAATTCAATTTATTAGAGTAGTAATTTTTTTTTCTTTTTTTTTTTTAGATATACAATTTGTACTACGCATAAAATAATTCATGATAATGAAATCCTTGTCATATAAAGTATCCTTTTATATGAAAAAAACTAGCGGAAATGTAACAACTCTTTTGATCGCTATGATAATTTGCAAGTATTGCAATCTTACCTGTTTGCTTTCAAAATGAAATTGCTTAGGAAGAAACATTTGAAGTAGGAATAGAACAATTATTTTAAGGCTATAATAAAATATCACAACTATTAGACATTCAGCTTAGCTCATTTTTTGTTATATAATTTGCATGTTAGACAGAGATGAAAATATTCCTCTGAGATGCTATCAGTTATACAAAGTATAGCATTGTTGTTCATTTAAAAATATTTGATCTAATCAGTATTTATGTAAATAACACTTTGTCTAATCAGTTTGGAAGTGTGATAGTTATACATGCTGTAGTGAAAGTAGGAAGTCCCTTAAAATATGATTCTTTCTTTTTTTTTTTAAATGTTAGAGGAACTGCTAAATTTCATTTTCAAATTTGGAAAGGAAAGGAAAAACTTTGACAAATACGAGAATATGATTATAACAATTTAATAACAATATTGCCCACATTTCTTAGGAAGTTAGGTTGAACTATAAAGGTCATGATCTAGAAAACATAGAAAGATAAGTGATGTTTAGAATTGATTACTGTAGTTTGATTAAGAGAAATTTCAATATCAGTTGTACGTTTATGTTATGCTGACTAAAAGGAGTTAAGAGTGTAACATTTAAGGAAATTTTATAAATCCAAAATTTTCAAAATTAGCGCTAAGAAATGTCAAATATTCACTGTGATTTATTACGGTAGCAATGATTGAGAATATTTCATTGCGTAAACTTTAATCAAACAGTTGTTCAGTGAACTTGTCAATTTTACGTTTTAAATAGCTTGAAAGATTTTTTCATGTTTCTTTAGATCTAGGGGAGAAATTAATACTTATATGCGGTCATTTTCTTATTACAAAAGATATAAATAGGTTGGACTGGAAGGTGTAAAAAGAGATTGTCGTATTCATTCAGTGTATTTTTTTAATATACTTTACAACAACAAAATGCAAATTTCTTTTTTTCGAAAATTAGCCTCACTACTGAAAATGCAAACAGTTTCTGTTGCCTGCAAAATTGCATAACGAAAAATGATATAAAAAAAGATGATAATAACAACCCAATGGAATTGTACAGGAGTTAAGCTCACTGTTTGCCTTCATTTATTTTGAATCATGTTATAGCATCTAATGAATAATGGAAATGTTTACATATTTTATATGCTTTATAATTGAGAGCCTGAAAATTGTTCGCCTCCCCAAAATCCATATTATACAGTATTTTGCTGTCGTTTTATAATTTTTTAAAAAGCAAATAAATGCATCCTACTAACACTGAATTGTGAGGTAGAAGAAATAGGAGGATTCTTTTGATGATGAAACTTCTGTCGAGCACTTTAATCCATTAAACTGTATCAATGATGATTCACCAAAACCCAAAATCCGATCTTACAAAATCTTCAACGAAAGCAGTTTGCCAGTATGTTAATGTCAATTCATTCAGTGCTGAAAAATACAAAAAACATATTAATTCCCCAAACTTTGCCCCTTTGGGTGCGCTGGAAATTCAATATCAGCAACCGTTGATGAAGAAGGACCCGGTACTAAAGATGAAAACTTCACATCAAATTGAAAAATTCATTTTATACACATACAGAAGAGCACTAGAAAGAACAAAAACGAAAACAACACATACATACTCAGAAAGAATTGGATTCCAAAGTAAAGTGGATTTTTAGATTAAAAAAAGCTAAAACAAAGAAGAACACGAATATTGAGTGAGAAGTTTGAGTGGTAAAATCAAACCGAAACTCTGGCGAATGGAAAAAGAGGAATCACTTTAATAAGAAAACATCAATGACTAAATAGCAAGAGAAAAGAAATGAAACACACGTAGAATATGCCGAAATTTATGACAGCATGACAATAAAAATATGCTACTTTGATGAAAGTTGCTTTAGCACAATGAAGAGCAAATTGAGTTGCTTTAGTTGAAAACCACAACTTAATTCACAGGTTCACTACAATTATGTACACAAACGTACAAAGGAAGCAAGAAATGCGAGTGTGCAACCCAACTATACGAAAAATATAGACCAAAGCTTCCTCCTCTTTCCAATTCTATTTCCGCAAGTATTAGAATTTCATTTTAGAAAATACTTTGGGTGAGCATGTTTGAATATAATAATTTCACAACTTCTTTGGAGAAATGTTTTGGAATAAACATTCAAAATAAATGAAAATGACTAGAAACTAAAATCTGATTGGATATTTTATTTTTTATTTTTTGATTCATACAGAAGGATTACACAACATATAATGGAGTCTGTTCGGCTAAATTTCAGCAGCAACCACTCGAACCACCTAGTGCCTGATTACTACTAGGAGAATTGGGTGAACTTGGAGAATGCTGCGGTCCAAGTTTGATTCCATTTGCCTGAAAAATCAAGAAAAAATATGAAAACATCAGCATGAAGTATAAAAATAAACATTTTGCATTGTATAAGTCATAAATGAGAACTGTCTGATGGAAAATTGCTACATTTAATAAACTACAGCAATAATGGAACCATATTCGCAGTTATCTTTTAGATCAAGAAGCATGAGTTAGAAATCGATAGCCTAATTACCAGATGAATAAAGGAAAAAACATCACAATTGCTGCCCAAACATAACTTGACAACTGTAACTAAGCTTCTCTTGTGAAAGAAATACTCCATACAGTTGCATGACGAAATGTATTGGAGAATATCGAAATATGATACTGCTAAAAACTCTCAAAATTCTAGAAACACACCTCATTATTGATATCGAAGACGCCTTCCTGTATTTTCCGATAGATTTCTTTTGCGGTGTCGATGAATGCCTGAAAATAAGAAAAATTCCGAAACATTTCGCAAGCAATATAATGTAAACAGCATTCATATGACTATATTTAAGATATTAAGATGCAATGAAAAATATGCGAACCTCTTCTACGTTTGCGGCAGTTTTTGCAGATGTTTCCATGAAAATTAGACCATGCTCACGTGCGAATGCTTCTCCTTCTTCTTTCTTGACCTCTCGTCGTGCTTCCAAATCACTGCAAAACTAACTGTCAAAAAGTAGGAATCATTCCACTGATGAACGAAAAACACACTCTTTCTCTTTTGGTCAAGTAGAATAACAAGATGCAGACTGCATGTGTTTGAATTAGAACAAATGAAAACGAAGTGGTGAGAGTGGTAATATGTAAACATTACAGGAATTTCAATTGGAAAATGAGATTAAGATTTTATCTTAATAAAATTTTCAACATTTTCTTCATCGCTTAATTTGAAATCTTCATTGAATCTCAATCTGCAACTTCACTGCAATGGCAGTGATAAAACTTGTTACGTATTTAAGAAGCTCCAGTTTCGTTCAGAAAACACTACTATCTGTTAGCAAATGAATTTAGGCATTATAGCATCCTATACTGACAGGAATCGCTTTCATAAAGAGTGTGTATATGGTGGTAGCATGCAATCACGCTATCAACGAAGAAAAGACCCCATTAATGATTTAATATACTGTTTTTTCGCATCACCAGTGAAAAAAGTCAGTTGAAAATTCGATTATAACCTTTTATTTCCAATAAGCATAATAACCATATTAGAATTTGAATGCTGTCGTGCGTCCTCTAACCAAGAAGCCAGATGGTTGAATGTATCACGCCTGTAAAACACCATGTATTTTGACGGCTTCCATCAACGAGCAAAATGAGGTTATAATGTGATTGAATTTGATCTTACCAAACCATTACCGTGTTATATCATAAACAAGAAGTGCGCCTGCTGCTCCACGATAATATGAACGCGTTATTGAACGGAACGATTCCTGACCTGGAAATCATTAAAAAATCGCAAGTGCTTATAGATAAAATATTTCAAAGGCTGATAATTCCAAATAAAACTAAAAACATAAATAAATAAACAAACCAGCAGTGTCCCAAATCTGTAGTTTAATTTGTTTGCTATCGATAGTAATCATACGAGCGCCAAACTCCACACCTAAAACCTTACATTAGGCCCAATCATGACTAGTAGAAGCCTGCTTATGGATTCAAAAGCGACGCATGGTTACCCTTCGAAAAGTATGGTCATTTATCCATTGTATAGTACGGGTGAAGTAACTATATGAATGACTTCAATAATGTCTACTGAAAGAAAGACGTGTCCCGGTTTAGTATCCTTTAAAATATGGTGATTGCTATTATTAGACTGTGTAGCTTGCAAACAACAAATATGACAGATTTATGCAAATCAACTTCAAATGATATACCGATCGTCAAGTCATGTACAGGTTGGAAGCGTTTGTCGGTGAACTGAAGAAGGAGACATGACTTTCCCACTCCTGAAACGCGTTAACTATAAAAATATGCAGCTAAAAAGCAATGTAAAAATAAACCTTATTGGCTCCTTACCAATTTCACTTTCTTGGTAATAATTCCAAGCCAACCGCCTCTCACTAACGATGCAGAAGAACTATGAGACAGGACAGTAAGTAGCTCATAACGTATTGAAAAGTGCACTAAGACTCGAAACACATCAAATCCCATCCTTCTTCACTAAACAGTAGTCGATCTTTTCTTCATTAAACAGTAGTTGGTCTCGTCACGATAGAACCTCAAAATAAGGAAATTCAAACAAATATGAAAAAAACTGGTTAGTAAAAATGATCATACCTGTATCTCCTATTATGATATATTTGAAGAGATAAGCGTATGACATTCGCACTGATAACTAACAAACTTCTGCAAAAGTGACTGACTTTCAACTGTCTTCTTTTATTTTTAGAAACAACATAAGATTTTTACAAGCAATTTTATCCCATCATCTCCTTCATAATTTCCTGCACAAAATTAATCCACCAATTACCAATGAGAAAGGAAGGAAAATAATTCCTGTCCCAATGGTTCAGAAAATAAACATAATATTATTGAAGTATAGGAATAAGAGAATACCAATCCTTTTCCAATATACAACCATTTCAAGTTAGAATATACAACTCGATCAACCCATAAACATCGCGGTACCCAACCCTGTCACCCACCAAAGACTCACCGTAAAGAGACAACGGTGACACCACCATCGATTAATGACCATCAAATATTACCGTGTTGGAAAGAATTTGTATCATGAATAATTAAATAAATAACAGCCTAATATCATGATGTGGAATGTTAAAGGAGCGATTGGCCGATCGAAGAATGGAATTTCTCGGGAAATGAAATGCTAGCGAAAGGATTTGGTATGTCCGGAATATATCAGGAATGTTTATATGAAGAAGATTGAAACACTATGATATTAATTATTAAATAAACGAACATTTTAAATGTATACGAGATATTCAGAATTCTCTCGAAAGTTCTCAAGAATATCTTCAAGATATTATCTTAAAGCAACTATAAAAGAATACAAAATTTTCAATTATTGAATAAAATAATATGCAAATTTACTTACCTCCAAATATAATATTATGCAAGTGAGATGAATCGGTCATTTTAGACATTTCCATCATTTTGTTTCATTGTTTGAATGACGAAATTGTTTACGGAAGGTGCATCTGAGAGAGATATCATGTTAAAGAAGGAAAAAAAAGGTGTAAAATTATGATGATCATTTTCAGATAATTAATGAACAATTAATTGATTTGTCGAAATTTGATAAATTGATATTTAAATAACCAAAATTTTTCATTCTTTCATTTTCAGACAAAAAAATTGAAAGTGAGGAAAAATGGCAGAAGAAAAGTAATGATAATGATAGAGAAATAGAGCAAGAAATAAAGATGGAGAAGAGAAGAGCTAATGGAAAGGGTCAAATATCAAACAATGCTATGATCAATGTCAACAACGCTACAACAGACGTGTACTAATTACACTTTGCTCCTTCTATAGGGTCAATTGATGTTAAATTGTAAATAAGTTTTTATTTAATTTAGTACCACAGCATCAACACTATCCAAACAATGCAGTAGTTGCTGTAAGCTTAAAATCAAATTGCTAAACATCAAGATATCATATGAGAAATATTGATTGATAGTAGCCTGATGTAAAATTCAGAATATTTTTTTGTAGAATTCGGAATATCTTAATTGCCTTAGCTTATTTAGATCAGTGGGATCATCACACGATTCACATGGGGAAAATAATCGAGAAGAAAGGAAAAATTTTATGAAATCGATTACAGAATTCATCTATCATGATGGTTATGTATGTGATCGTACAATAAGTGCTTGGAGTATGTTGTACTGATTAAACTGATAATTTGTCAGACTGATAACTGATTAGTTTTGTGCTATTTCCAAAAAATGTAGAGGAAGATGTGAATAAAGCAGAACAATGGAAATAGGTTGAACTTAACTGAGAAGTTGAAAATTTTGATAAAATTATCCATAACTACCAGCTATGTGGATGATGGTGACAACAATAGTGCTAGTGATAATGATAATAATATTCAGTTATCACGATCTCATATTTGCTGTGCATATACATTTTGCTTGCGTTAGTAGTTACTGGTGGTATATATATTATGTTATACACCACCCGAGATGCACCAGTGTACTATGGTGAGACTACTTTCATTGGTGGTACACCAGGTATTATTATCAGTAATATCTTTAAAAGGCTTACAGATAATTCATTAAGATCTTGAGAAATCATTAAAACTTGTAAAATTATCCATAACAACCAGTTTACAATGATGAATTATAGTTATAATTAGTCGATTGTATGATCATTGTTACTAATTATGTTTCCATTCAAAATACGTATCGTATTTTCAACTTAACATTTTATTTAGGAATTGGTTTTGAACCTCGAAAACGGTTCAGGAAAAAAGAACAAAATATTTTCAAATGGAATATTAATGATCCAGCATCATATGCTTTCTATGTACGAAGGTTACGAAAAATTCTATACAGTAAGTTACTGTACTAAATAAATTATTTACATCTCTTTCATACTCTGCCTATATTATCTGTCAAAATTTAGAATATGCGAAGATGGAAATGATGCCAAATAAATTTAAAATGGATTGTAAGAAAACAGTTGTGCCATATGTAGGTGGAAAACCTGTGAAACATTTTTGCAAAACAGATGTAACCAATACAGACGAGAATTATGGTTATGGTGCTTGTGCTTTAAGCAAGAAAGTTTTCTGTTTTTCAGTTCTGTTACATCAGTAATACATTAAATTTGCTTGTATATGTGCAAGACAAAAATTTGCATCAAATTGAAAGTTTGGGTTTAGTTAGTAATTCCTGTAAATTCTCGATCTGGCATATCTTGAGCATCAGTGGAAAATGATGAAACAAATATTTTAGAAACTACCAAGTAATAAGATAAAACCTTGTGCATTGATCAATTAACTTTGAATGATCAGTCCATTGGAAGTCTGATCTTAAATGATTTAAAGTAGTATATCTGAGTAATATTCATGCATACTATAGTATAACATAGATATCGTGTCAAAATTATTAATAATTTTGAACGGAATGAGATTCTTTTCTGTTTAATTTGATAGCTTTATCTAAAATTTTTTAGAAATACTAAGTTTGGATACGATATTGGTACACTTTGTGTTATGCTTCGTATAAATAAGGCATGTTTTGTTTGAAATTTTTTATGCTACGTTATATCTAACTTTCAACACCGTTATAATTAGAGGTTGTTTAAAGAATAAAATTACGTATTTGTTTTGTTCATAAAACATGAGATTGATTACTAATTGACGTAGTTGTTTATTCAAGAAAAGATTAGAATTAACATTGAAAACTTATGAAAAATCTGGTTAAGAAACGTTATGAACGGAAGTTGTAGTATATCTTGGAATTTTGTATTTTGAGCTTGAGCTTGATAGTAGTTGCATTTCAAACTATTTCCATAAAAAGTCCTTTATGACTCATCCAAGCCAAATAAGCTTGAGCATTTAATTGTTTATACTTAAGTTATTCGGATATTATCCGGAACAGCCAACATATAACTTATTTGCTAACAGTTCGCTAAATTTTGAAACAAATAAAATATGTGGTCAAGTATCGAATGCAACAGTTTGCTGCAACGATGACCGAATGTTATTTGAATGCTCTTTCATGGTGCCATTTTTTGAGATGTTAATTAAACTTTAAATCGTATTATGACCTTATCATCTCAAGAAGTTTTACTTCACAGAAAGTATTTCTGTACGCTTTGCAGGGCTTGAGGTTTTTCCGTATATTATTGTCAATTACCCTTGCAAATTACTATAGTCACCTGCCACTTAATCAACTTTGTAATTAGAAATGATTTCTAACTTTTTTGTAAAAATGATATCTAATAGGAATTTAAATTTAATGGAATATTAAAAAAGGTAACAAACATATGCAAATTTCATCATAGTCCTCACGTACGTAAAGTATAATATGTAGAAGAAAGATGAAGGGTATAAATTATTAGTCGATTTTCAACAAATTCAATTTGTTGATTTCAAGGAAGAGAATACAAACGTAACGATAGTACAATACCCAAAATTTGGTTATCCCTATTGCTTCTATCCATTCAATAACCAAAACGGTTATATGCAACCATTTATTATGATCCAGTTGTTCAACTTGATACCGAATAAGAGAGTAATGTTTTGTTAGGATAAGTTAAATTTTAAGTTTCATATTTTGTGCTAAAATCAAAATTATAAAAATTGAAGTAGAGGAATTTTCTCCTTTCCTATCACATTAATAATTCTACAGAAAACATCGATATATTCTAATACGCTTTAATTACCAATGATAAAATGTCAAATCTTTCCTAATTTTCATTTCTTCTAATTTGGAAAAGTTTTCAATAATTCTTGGAAAAATGTATTAGTAAAGATTGAAATATGCTACAGACTGGAATAAGATGTGTACCAACAGCATCGGATCTCCGAGGAAGATCACTTATACTATGGTTCGAAATTACATCGAAACGAAAAAATTGAACATATGTCAAAGTTGACTGTTGTGTTTTCGATAGTAAATTTTTGTGATCAAAAATTTTGATTTAGAAAACAGCGAAACATTTATTATTTTAATTTACATCCTCAACCGTAACATTGTTCCATTTTCTTTAAGTCACAATGCGATTTTAGCAAGGATTTTAATATTTTAGTTAAAAAATCACAATTGTCAGCTGATAAAACATCGAACCATCCATTTAATGTCTTCAACAACATTGTATGATAAACTTCTACACCGTTGATAACACTTCAAAATTCAAATGAATTATTGCTATTTATTACTGTTGAAATTAGGACTCGCGATGACAAATAAGAGTCAAATGGAATCTATAAATTAAAAAAAAAAAGCAGTAGAGGAAATCTGTAAACAATACTCATCCTGACGGATATTACTCGGAGACAACTCAAAAGGACATAAGGAATTGAAGTTTTTTTGTTATTTGGTTATTCCTTTCAATTATCCTTCTTGGATTCAAATGAAAATTTCATATGATTCTGAATTTTTTACGAAATCAGAAATTTTGTTCCTTAATTTAAGAGTTTTTTCTTCCTTTTTTTTTTTTTTTGTTGGAATTCGACCTTTGTTTTTAAATCAATCTGTTCAGAAAAACTTCGTGAAACATAAGGGTAATATTTCAAAGATTTAAAAATAAAAGAGTAATCACAGTGTTTAAAAAAAGTTTTATATTGGATGTTGATCGTTTTTTTTAACAAACGAGGAAATTTCCCTGATTTCAGCCGGACAATATTTTTTTAGTAGTGTACAGTTTTAGCATAAAAAATGACTAAAGAAATCTTCATTAAGTTCGAGATTAAGGAAATTGGTTCCTGTTCTATGGATTTCTTACTAATAAAGTATTATCCAGCTGAAATCAGGGAAAAAAAATGATTTTTCTGATTAGACATGAATGGAAGCTTCTTCAAATTGACATCTTGAAAGATTCCGGAACTGCCCTAATGAAACTGATGTTGAGCTATTCAAACATGAAATATTGGAACAAAAAAGTGAAAAAGGAAAATCAGTAATAATAGCAAGAAATTCGGTTAAATTTTTCAAGCAGTTTTATGAAATTCAAATCGAAATAAAATTCCAGTAAATTTCGATCTTAAATTTGAATTTCAGCACAGAACAATGCAAATTGATGGGAAATTTTAGTTACTAATTTCTCTTGTAATTTACTAAAAAAATATTTATGAAATGTTTTGTAGTGTTCAATCTAATGGAACTTTTTTTCTTTTTCTGAACTAATTTATGCAAAGTAAACTACTCTCATTGATAAGAGCGGAACAATTTATAATATTTGCTGAAAAAAAAATGAGTTAATTATTTGAAGGGAAAGTTGTAAAATCAATTTGTGATCGAATGATCAATGTAAAATAACGTTGTTGCAAAACTTTTTATCCATTTGAACTTCTTTTATTTTGGATAGAGTTGAAGTTAAAGACAACAAATTAATATGCAAGGTTAAAAAGTTATTCTCATCATCTATTTGAGATTCGCTGGTACAGCATTATCATGAATAAATCAATTAGAAATGATTCTTAGATATTTTAGCTCAATTTAGAAATTAATTTCATTTAACAACGATAGATTTAGTTTTTGAAGAAATAAGTAAGGAAGAAATAAGAAAGTATGGCATCTTAGGGTTTAGAAAGAATGATGATGCTTTTTTACAAAAAAAAAAAAAGAAAAAAAACTAAACTTATCGCTGTTAGATGAAATTAATTTGCTACCTACCTGAAGAATAGGCAATTCTTTACTTATTTTGTTGGAATTGATGCAAAGAGCTGACAGGTAATCTTTGTTATCTATTCATCGAAATGAAATGTCCATCTTTGAGTATATCAGTGTTGTTCATTGTATCGATAAACAAGGATGACAGCTCATTCTACAATGATTGATCCGTTGCTGCTAGGAACAAATCTTTCACACTTTTTTTTTTCTTGAAATCATTCATCAAATGTAAAAAATTTCACCCATTTCTTACTCTCTGATCAGAAAAGATCAAAGTTAAAGGAATATACCGAAGATTTCTTCCGGTTTAGATCTCTCGAATTTCTTAGCTATATTTGAAGCTTTTGGAAGCTTATGTTTCCATACTTTCAACTTTTATTCACTGCAAATAGTGACGTGCTCAGATAGCTCTTGGCGGTATCAACTTCCCATTTTTAAGATTCTTCCTGATTTTCTAACTTTTGAATTCCTTGATTTTTAAAATTTCCACTTGAATTCACTTGATCATTTACATAATTAAGCAACTAAAGAACATTGAATTCATATTTTTCCCATCAAAAAATCTACGTATTTGCTGCAAAACTATAAGTTATTAGATTTCAAATGAAATTGCGAAATTTTGGACTGAAATGAGAAATATGACTTGAAATAAACTTTGATAGGATACTGAACTATCAGTTTTTGGTTTCAGTGAGATTGAAATTAAAACTGTTAAAGATGAAATTAATTAAGATGTGAATTTAACTTCTTTCATTACCGCATCATACTACTAGCAGATTTTCTGATTCTTTCTTCCACGGCTCCGACTTCCTTAATTAAATTTTCTTTTTTATTTTTGCTATTTAACCGATTAATTTTTTGATTTTTCAGATATGTTACAATGAAATATTTAACAGTTAGATAACAGAAATTAGGAAATTTCAACACCTTAAATTTCCATTGTTTACTAGAGCTGACAATGATCTCTATAGATTATCATCGTTTATTAACAAATCAAATAAATGCTAAATTTAGTTTAAAAAAAAACAAAAAGGATACAGAGAGTCAGATATTAAGTTTTCAAAGTTCTCTCTCTTCTTTTTACAGAAATCATAATATGCAAATGCAACGAAACATTCTACATGCGGAATAATGGATACATTCAAAGTGGACATTTTTATGAAGCATACATTACTGGTAGATAATGAATTGAAATACTAATTGGAATGTTGAAAATGTTATTATGCAAGTGATATTTGCATGATCATTTTCCCTTTGCTACGATCATATAGTTTCATATCAATGAAAACAAAATTTAACTTATTCAATTATCTATTGATAACATACAAACTCTCAGTCAACTTGCATTCCGTCAAAGCAGTAAATTTGTTATCGATAGTTGATAAGAAGAAATAAATGGGAATATAATAAGTGTAAAGGTTAATTTAGAAAATTTTAAAGTATCATCATTTAATCATATTGCATAAAATAATTGAAAGGATTTTATTGCAAGGATACATTTGTCGCGAAAGTTGTTCGAATAATCTTCGCGAAGGATGGAATAATATCTCTTATAATTAAATTAATTAATGTTTGAATCGATTCATTCCATTGTTAACATAAATCCTTTAACTTATACTCATTCTTATCTAAGATGAGATTATTAACACAATACGTCTTTGTCACTTGTGGTTAGGAAAGGTCAACTTCAAACCCAAACAATGTACTGACCTTTGTTTACATGTTTTCAATAATGTATGTCCTTTGTTTCATATACATAAGATTGTAAACATTGTCCTTTGTGTCATATGTTTATGTCAAAGATATCCTTTGTGTCATATGTTTACGCCAAAGGTGTTTTTGTGTCATATGTTTACGCCAAAGTTAGAACAATGCTTCCTGTTGACCACTTCCACTAACTTATTCGCCTATTTAACCGGTCTACCTCCGGACCTTGAAGAGATCGCACAAATGGATCAACTCCGAGCAGTCGCTATTCGATCCACAACCTCAAGTTCAATTTACCTGTTATTTCAACAATTATCACAACCGGGTTGACTCCGAGCAGTAGCTATTGGATCGACTCTCTCTTTATTCAATTTGCCTGTTATTCTAATTAAATTCTACTGTCAAATAACATATTACCAAAATAAATTACTGGTTTGATTCTCTGTACCAATACACATCAGAAATCAGCCAGCAATTCAATGAACTTCCACTTCTAATCCAAACAACTTTCACTACAACAAAAAATTTTTCATGGTGCCACGAGCCGGGAGGTACGATGTCGACCTCTCTAAACAAATCTGCACAACCAACAGTCGAAAGAATTTGCAAACTTCTTGAGGATACCAAGAAGCTTGACGTAGCTGCATTAAAGGTATTCCAAAATTCACGCCATAATTTTGGGTTTCCACTAAAGGTTGGTAGTGGTAATTGTGGCAAGTTTATTGTTGAGTGATAAGTGGGTGAAGGTGATTCGATATTTCTTGGATTTCTATGTTGAGTTGCTGATTCAAGGTCATCATGATATGAGGTTAAGGTAATGATGGCTTCTTTACCACTCATAATTAAGTTTAAAATACCTTGTTCATCGTCGACCATTTTCTCATACCTTTCTTCTTCCTCCTTTTTCTTCGTTACTGTTGAAGATTGTTGTATGATTTCCAGCCATTTTTGATTAATCGATTCGAGTGTACTAATATACAATTCGAATCGTTTGATTTGATTCTTGATAATCCGCCTTTTGGTTTCGCATTGTTGTTGTTGTTCTTCTAATGGTAGGGTTTGATCTGGCGGCGTTACGTCATGCAAATTCTTTCGACTGTTGGTTGTGTAGATTTGTTTAGAGAGGTCGATATCGTACCTCCCGGCTCGTGGCACCATAAAAAAAAAATTTGTTGTAGTGAAAGTTGTTTGGATCCGGAGTGGAAGTTGATTGAATTGCTGGCTGATTTCTGATGTGTATTGGTACAGAGAATCAAACCAGTAATTTATTTTGGTAATATATTATTTGACAGTAGAGTTTAATTAGAATAACAGGCAAATTGAATAAAGAGAGAGTCGATCCAATAGCTACTGCTCGGAGTTAATCCAATTGTGAGATCTGTTCCAGGTCCGGAGGTAGACCGGTTAAATGGGTAAATAAGTTAGTGGGAGTGGTCAGCAGGAAGCATTGTTCTAACTTTGGCGTAAACATATGACACAAAGGAACCTTTGACATAAACATATGACACAAAGGACAATGTTTACAATCTTATGTATATGAAACAAAGGACATACATTATTGAAAACATGTAAACAAAGGTCAGTACATTGTTTGGGTTTGAAGTAGGTAAATAACTTTCCTAATCACAAATGACAAAGACGTATTGTGTTAATAATCTCATCTTAGATAAGAATGAGTATAAGTTAAAGGATTTATGTTAACAATGGAATGAATCGGTTCAAACATTAATTAATTTAATTATAAGAGATATATTATTCCATCCTTCGCGAAGGTTATTCGAATAACTTTCGCGACAGAGATGATTAACGGACTAGCATATAATTTCATTCTCAATGACAGGAAGAAAATCAAGTCTGATATTAACAGTTTCTTCATTTCCAATTTTTTCAATCCTAAACAAGCTAAATTCAAAAATATATAGGTATGTGTTCCTGTAAAATAGTTTTGGAAATTTTGTTATGAAAAAGTAAGTATTACTTCACGATCAAGGACGAATCCAAAATATTTGGACAGTAAAAGTTGATGAATCAGCGTTACCGTATGAAACGTATATGAAAATATACCCAAAGTATATTGGATTTCAGGTTTAAGAATGAAATTCGGGCAGCTAAAATTTGCTTAACAAAATCTTTATTAAATTCTAATCTGATTTAAAGTACTTTTGAACTAAGAAAACTTTTGAAATTTTTGTTGAGAATGAAAACTTCTATACTAACAAACCTTTCATTCTGCCAAATTTCCTATTTTGCTTGAAAATAACCTATCATATAATTCATCGTTATCTGTAAAATTTGAGAATTTTTTTTTTTTAAACAAATTGCTTGTTCTTAAAATAAAATGAAGCAACGGAATTATTATTAGAAGATTGGAAAAATGAAGTGCAAATTACAATGCAAAAAATTACGTTTGCTGACCAAATGATAAGAATAATATTTGACTTATTCCACACAAAGAATTACCTCAAATAAGTGCGAAAATGTTTCCTATGCTTTAAATCACTTTGAATTATCATTTAATCAAATTCCTCTAAAAAAGATTTAAAAAAGAAAAATCATTTAAAAATTATCCAAGAAATGTGCTACTGATGTGTTTACTTTTAAATACTCTGTGCGACATATTTTAAAAAGAAGAAGTTGCTGAATTTAAAAAGCATTAACTTTTTTCATAAATTCATGAAAACAGAAGGATGAAAAATATATTTGGAAACTTCAAAGTTTCCATACGGTAGCAAAAAAATGTCATTTTTTTCATCTAATTCACATCACATCCTCTAAATCTCTTTCGTTTGATCTGAAAATAGCACCAAACAAAATAAGTTTATCATTTTTCTATCGTTTGATCAAAAAAACAAAAAAGAAAAAATTCCAGATGTAGCCATTCACAAATGAGCTATGCTTACTACCAATAAAAAATTTCAATAAAAAATTGAACTTAATTTTAACAGCTGTTTAAAAAAAAACACTTATTAAAAAAAATTTCAATTATTTTAGTTTAAATACTTTACTGTTAACAGTTAATTTAGAAGAATTTTACTGTACATTCATACCTCCCCACAATCTTAATTACCCTCTAATTATATCGTTAATGAGCATCAAGCCAACAAATGGAAATTTAGAGAAAAAAATTGTATTTTTTCTTTTAATCATTAGGGGAAATGTGAAACTATCATAGCATACTTATTACTAAAATCAATTATTAAATATATATTCAACTATTCGTTTCCGATGTCTGTAAGTTCAATTATGAGATGCGGTAATGTCGAAATCATTGTACATTATCACGCTTACTTTGCTTTTTATTACTCAGCAAAAAAAGAAAAAAAAAATCGAAACATTAACTGAATCAAAGAATTAGGCACCACAATTATATTTTTATTTTTACACGTGCGGCAATAAAAAAAGAAAAAAAAACATGGCATAAAGAATTTTAAATTGCATAGAATCCCAAAATTGCGAAGAGCGAAGTGCATACTTCCGAAACATTAAAGATGCAAAAATCAACACGGAACCACAAAATCTCTTTATTTCAATATATATTTTTCAGTAATATCAAAAGTGAAATTCAGCAATGGATATCAATCCTTACACCACTTATATTCTTGAATTAAACCATGATTACGTTTGTGCAATACGAATCAAAAACGCTGAAATTCATGATATGTAGAGGTGAAATCTTCAACCGTTCATTATGCTAAGAATTCTGAGGCGCAACACATATCGACAGCATTGTGAACATGAGCACAAACTTTATTCGCAATAGTACCTGATCAATCAATAAAAAATCATTAGCGAATCATAAACATTTTTAAACTAATAAGTGCACAAACACAAAACATCATGAGAATCATCTAACAACTAAGTATCGTATAACTTATCAAAATGGAAATCAGTGGTACCGCTGATCATTTAATTTTTTATGATACGATTTTTTTACACATGTCTCCTCACATCTCTTACTGATTTGAAGCTTTTATTGCATGCTGATCAGTTGCTCAGCCACTAACGAGTTTGAGTTAACAGGTAGTACCATCGATGGGACTTTGAATATGAAATGAATGGATCACTCCCATGTTTTATGTGTAATAATCGGGTGAAGAATTCATATGAAACAATTTCATTTTTTATCAAGTAATTTCGTAATAGTGACACTTATTTGCAACTTCTCTATGAATAACATACAAATTACTTGCTTGTTATGTATGCAATGATTGTCAAGTGAATGTGCAAGTAGACAGGGAATTTCATCTATTATTAATGCTTTAATCACACCACATTTGTTGCCCTACCAACGTAGAAATTTCCAAAAATTTTATTCCAGTTTTTTCAATGCTTTTCTCGAAATTTTGTAGTCGTTTTTCAAGATGCATGCATCAGTAAACAGAGAATTTTATCCACTATATAAGAAAAATAATAAAGGAACAAAAGAAGAGTGATACTAATATTATTGTGTAATATAAAAATTAATACTAAACGATACTATATCAGACAAACAAGTTATAAGCAAGCGAAACAATAATAACAGCAATAAACTGTTAACAGTAAGCTAATGACAAAAATAAGGCATAAGCGACGAGAATCCAATTAACAGAAAACACAAATAATTAAACAACACCAGAAATAACAGCAAATATTTCAATTTTAAACGCGCCTAGCTTCTCAACAGAAAACTTCAGATGGAATTTCAAATTGGATTTCCTGAAGTACATTTGAAGATGAGCTACTATCTGTTGTGAATTTACTTTTTGTGTATGAGATAATGCTTAAATTTGCCAAACAATCTCCCATAGATGGTATGAGTCTTTGCCAAACAATCTCCCATAGATGGTATGAGTCTTCATATGTTCTTTCAAATCTGATGATTGAGAGAACATTTCCTCGCACATCATACAATTGTAGGGCTTCTCGCAGTATGGGTTCTCAAATGGCTTTTCATATTCCCGAAATGAGAGAATTGCTT
>JABVXV010000306.1:0-73772 GCA_013365325.1 Dipetalonema caudispina | reverse complement strand
ACGCTGAAAGGAATATGAGTGAATAAACCAAAAAACGACGTTAAATTTCAGCATTTCAATTCATAACCATATATCTGCAGGAATTATTCTCGAATCAGTATGCTGTTACTATCTTACTTTGCGATCTTTGTATTGTCATCATGTGTCACACAAGAAACGACGGTGAGTAAGACATTGCTCTCAGTATAGAAATTAAATATTCATAAATCTTTTCTCTTAACTGAAGACAAAACTACTCCCTGTGAAGAGAAATCAGCGGAATTACCTTATTAGTTTCCTTGTAACTTCCGAATTAATTGATTGATGTTCTGCGATCACACCCTGTAGCAAAAATCAAATTACAACAAAAGAAGTTTATACACTAACCTCCGAAATCATTTTTATGACATCGATCTGTTGATCCTTTCATCTCAAATTAGCAGCACAAAATAGCACAACTGACACTTCTTTTCAAACTCTTACCACAATTCGTCTCCTAAAGTACAGCGAAACCAAATGGTGACGAAGTACTGCCATTCAAATATTCTACAATGATACCTGTGCAATTCCTCTAGCTGTTACCGTTCAAAAATCTCAGGGAAAATAATCATCATATAGCTTGGATTATAAAATTAATTATTCCATATTATTTCAGATGACAAATGAAGACCTGCAAACTACCGAAGTGACACATCCAAAGAAATGTGGCGTATGTGGTAAAGAATTCAAGTGTTGCAAGTACCTGCAACGACATCAACGGGAGGGACATAGCAATAAACCGCAATTCCAATGTGTGAACTGCGATAAAGCATTCAAACGCCGCTACGATTTGCAACAACATCAACGGATACACAGTGATGAACGGCAATCCCAATGTAGGAAGTGCGGTAAAGCATTCAAGAGTTCCAAGGAACTGCAACGACATCAACGGGTACACAGTGATAAAAGGCCATTCATATGTGTGGTATGCAACAAAACATTTAAGTGGTTCAGCAATCTGCAACGACATCAACGGGTCCACAGTGATAAGCGGCAATTCCACTGTGAGAAGTGCGTTAAAGCGTTCAAGTGTCGCGGCGATTTGCAACGACATCAACGGGTGGTACACAGTAATAAACGGCCATTCAAATGTAAGAAATGCGATGAAGCATTCAAGTGTCGCACGAACCTGCGACAACATCAACAGGTACACAGTGATGAAAGGCAATTCCAATGTGAGAAGTGCGGTAAAGCATTCAAGAGTCCCAGGGAACTGCAACAACATCAACGGGTATGCAAAATGATGCATGAAGATTCTGCTACAGTGAGTGCCTTAGTTACGCCAATAACAGACGATGTCACTGCTACCAATGTATTAATAAAGAAAATAATTTCGATTCTGAGATTATGAAAACATTATATTGTAGTGGGATAAATTGAAGTTGTATTGTTTTACTTTGTTATTTATGCTTTGTTCATTACTCCGTTGTTTAATGATGAAAGTGATTGGTGGAATTTGAATGGGAAATTTTGAATAGTCAGGCAAAACTTCATTCTGAATCCACCTTATTATTTAAAATTTTTATATGTTATTTTAATTCATTGTGACAATATTTCATTAGTCATCATATTTGTCTGACCACTTACAACTTTTTTACCAGAAGTTAAGCATATTCATTTTGTCATCAATGCAATCACAAATTATATAATTACTTTGTGTGTTTAATTGGAAAGCTTTTTAATGTGACACATCAAGTCTGATTGTTAATTGGAAATTTAATTAAATTGTAATGTGCTAGTAATCTACCAATGAACATATGGGTACGTTGAAAAAAAATCACAAATCAAATTAAGCTAGAATGATTAATTAGACTTTAAAATATTCATCCACATTCTAAAAAGCTAACCTGGAAATATTTTGGCAGTACAGAACGATCATTCTTTCTGTAATGAGCTTTCGAATTTATAGATCCTCTCATCTGAATAATTCCCAGATCACGTTCCCTCTCCTCGGTCATTTCACCTGCAGGGAAGCTATACCAGGCATCATCATACGATCTCGATCCATCTAAAACACCAAAATTCGTTCAAAACTTTAGGCATAACATCGACAGGCACATTTTTCGGATTAGATAATGCTAAATTCATAAAAGCTACCTTTCTTTGTCTTTTCAGTATTCGCCAAGATATCGGCACATGTCCTTCACAGAGATATTCTTCAAATCCAGGTTTTATTATGCTTTTTGATAGCAGTTGACAGGAATAACAATTTCATAGTATAGTGACTGCTTCAAACTAAATGGATTTGGCTTTTTTGATGACTACTTTTCCACGGTGTGCTGTACCTCTCATTGCGTGAATAAAAGTAATTTTACGTAGTGAAAAATATGAGCCACAGCTTACTTAAAATGCAAAATGAGTCTTAGTAATCTAAATCATAATTACTTATTGTACAGAGATTGATTACAACATGAACCAAACTACATGTAAAATTGGAAATTGAAAGTCAAACTCAAAGTTTGCAAACCTTTTTCGTTGTTTTATCCAAAATTGAATCAGTAAACTGTGTTTTATTATTTTCCGTATTGCATTTTGTTGCGAAGAATGGCTTCTTGACAATGTTCATGTTGATATTGCTAGTACCAATAGTATTCAGAATAAATAAATCATCTATTTCAACTTCCTAAAATATAGGTCAGTGTAAGTTTAGACTTTTGAAAAAAAAGAGATTTATTCTGACTCAAAATCTGAAATTTCCAACAAACACTTGGAACTTCAAATTAAATCTGCACTATTTTAAACGATGAGAAATCACAGGAATTTTCATCATGAAAGTAAGCAGCAAATAAAGTGAAAATAAACTTGATATATGCAAAAGATAGGAATTCAAAGACACATTTTTTTTTATATAAAGAGTAAAATACTAAAACCGACACCAAATGATTAAAGAAGAGAAAAATTCTTCTTTTTTATCCATTTCCCGTAATTAACATGCATAATCATAATGAATTGCAATAAAAAGTCAGCGCAGTTTCCGAAGAGCAGCGAAATTTAACCTCTTCAAAGCTCTTCGCAACCTACCCCCATGGTATTTGTTTGCTATCAGTCTCATGATCGTATTTAGCCTTGGATAAGGTTTACCACCCTCTCTAGACTGCAATCTCAAACAACCCGACTGTAAGGAATATTACTAGAATCATCTATGGGACTTTAGGTTCAAAAACCTTACCTACACGCCAAATCTATTGGATTCAACGTTGGCCCTTTTCCCTTTTCATTCGTCATTACTAAAGAAATGTTTGTTTCTTTTTTCCGCTCAAATTCAGCGGATAATGATGTTTGAGTTAAGATTGAAGAAGCGATCATATTTATTCACTAATTCACTCATCATTAATGACAACAATGATACGAAATGAAAATAATTCATCTTTCTTTGCTATACGAATATATATATATATAAGGTAAATATTGAAGTTACAACCCATCCGTCAGGTGTATCACCAAGAATCATCCCGAAGAAGCAATGTGTGTCCGAAATCTGGATGTGTAATTTGCATTAGTTGTGTTCCTCATCGATCCATGAGCCAAGTGATTTGCTGTTAAGTAAAAAAAGTGCTAGTGGCCATATTCAGTGTTCACACAGTTTGACTAATAACCCAAATAAATGAAAACAAAGGAGAGAAAAATTGAACTTTTGAGCATGTATTTGTTTAGTAAATTGTTCCAACGAACTGTAAGCAATTTATTTGATGGGGTAGAAATTTCGAGAATTATGATAAAGTAGTTATACACTACAATGGTTTAAAAACAAGCTGTATGGAATCAGTGCTGTCATCACACTGAAAGATCTGTTGTCCTCTGTCGTCAAGCCACTCACCGTGCTTAACCTCGTAGATCGTCTCGTACCCAATCTTTTTGAATAGCTGTAAATTACCATTATTAATTCTAAGAAATGGCTTGACTGAAAGTTGAGAACTTAAGAATCCAACAGCAACTTAATGCAAATCGAGAGAGATACGATCTGGGACTCCATTTATGGAAAAGAAAACTAGTGGTCAATTTTTGTCTTTTTTTTTAAAAGTGAAAAGGAGAAAATACCAATTGTGATTTGAATGCGGACGCTTCTGCAAGGCAACCTTGACAACCCATTTGTTTGACCTCATCCAACTTATAACAAAGCATTTTTTCAGCAATCCCACGTCTAGTGTAATCTTTGCGCACTGAAATTACGGACCAGAGGAGCAGACGATTTACTCGGGGATTCATGAGAATCCAAACCTACAAGCACCGCATTGTTATGAGACTTTTAAGCATAAAAATGGAATATTCCATGTAGTTGAAAGAAGTACAACCTTGCTTTCCAGTTCCTGAAGAATATCCAGGATAATCTGAGCCCTCGGACAATATCTACTTGCTTTCATTGCTGTTCTGTTATTACTATCATTTGCT
This sequence comes from Dipetalonema caudispina, assembly GCA_013365325.1. Classification (NCBI taxonomy): domain Eukaryota; kingdom Metazoa; phylum Nematoda; class Chromadorea; order Rhabditida; family Onchocercidae; genus Dipetalonema; species Dipetalonema caudispina. The sequence continues at coordinate 69,365 of JABVXV010000306.1, read as the reverse complement.
ACACTTTTATTCCCAATTGACATTTCACTGTGCTAGAAAGGTTTTATTACCAATAACTATCAAATGAGTGATTTGATAAATGCTCAGCACAACACATATGCAAATCATTTCCCAATGTAAATAAAAGAGTAGTGAAAAAATTACGGAAAGGTTAGGTAAGTTCATATGTATATACCTACCTCATTGTGATGCTCTTCTTCCGGTCGATCCAAAATTGAAGCCAACCTAAGCGCAGCAATTTCGCCATCGGGTGCTCGTAGTAAATATGATAACGAAGAGGTAATCCCACGATTTACCAGATCTATTTCGAAACAACGGATGAGTTAACATGACCGTCTGATTTAAAATCTTTTTTTTTTTTTTTGTAAGAATGAAAGGATGACTGCTTGTATCGAAATCAAGCACAAACACACAGTTCGTAATTTGACAACTTTTACGAATAACATCAATAAACAAACAGGGAAAAAATATTCGATATGCTAACCATTAAACAGCTCATCCGAGTCTTCGGCATTAAGATTGACTGACCTATTCAACGGTTCATTGTATAAGAAATCTGTTAATAAAAATTTTTTAACACAATCAAAATCGGCTTCCGTGATTCGATGCACAGATAATCCTTTAAAATCCATGTCTGCCATAATTTGAAATCAAAAACTGAAAATAATGAAAGAAATTTAGAATTGAAACCGTGGTCATTTATTGATGCATAAATGAAATGCATCTATGCGGTATTTCAACGAAGCAATCCGGTTGAAGTTGTTGAAACAAGCGGGAAAGTTACTCCAATAATTAACAAGTATTATTAGTGAAATCATCAGGTATTCAATGATAAGTTAATATTACAGCCACAGGCTCTCACCAATATGGGATGTGGTGTCATTCTGTACATATGATGAGAGTTTGCATATTTCATGTGAGAGTCTGATGATTCCAATATTTGAAAGTATGAAAGAAACTTCAAACATGAAAGAGTTGATGAGATTGCCGTTTACATGAAGTGATGGATGGTCAGAAATAGCTATGACCTTTGTATTGGTATTAGAAGACACAACAAGTTGAGCCAACAGTGAGTAGCAAAGATCGCAGATGTCACCAACCTAATTTTTTCAAGTCGATAAGTCATATCTGCTTGAAAATGATTTAAAACATGTTACCAAGGAAAAAAAGTACGAATTGGAAGATTCGAAATGGAACAATATCCCCTGGTTATAGAATTACACATTAGAAGTCTTTCCTCCATAGGATTACTTCATTCACACCTCATGCATAGCTCGGACTTTACAAAGTTCCAATTTTCACTGACCATTTGCATCCTTCAATCTCAATCAGATTAACCGTCTGTAGCGAGAGAATTTCCTCTGAAGTACTTTCACAGCTAGCAAATAAGATGTTTACATTGAAGTATTAAAAACAAGGAACCAACAAAAATTGCTCTACAAATTTTCATCGTTTTTTTTTGGATGATCACCAAGCTGTGACATTGTAATATGTAAATTGCACTTTTTTTCATGAAAACAATCCTCTGCTCATAGCTTTAAAGGTCCCGAAATTTGTGAACCTCTGAATTTGCATTAAATACCTGCCCGGGAGAGACTAACGCGAATGGCGGTAATTTGCTTTTCATTTGAGAAGGCAGAAAAGTAGTACATTGTCAGTTTTGTACTTTATCTGTAAGATTTTTTGGTCTCAGACTACAAAATCCTCACTTTCTATTGAATTAGTGATGAAAAAACTTAGCAAAGCTCTACTCTCATGGAAATCCACGAACTTTCGACATTTTATAAATTCATATGAAGCCTAACAGACATGTTATCAACGTATGCCCGATCACATCACGTTCTTGCTTTCAGCAGAAAGTGTAGTTTTGAAAGAATATATGGAAATTTATTCAGGAACTTCGAATGCTAGCAGTGGAAATTCTTGCTCACAGCAGAGCAAAAGTGTGGAACGTGAGACGGGTGACATAGCAGAGGGAATGTAACATCTGACTAGTAGCGTCGACTGAAATCTCTGAAATTTAATCCCTTTAATTCGAGTAAGTGTGATACGCATTGAAAGAACCGTTTTTGCCCGAGCCCATCAATAATAATTAACAGAAATATCAGCAAAACCACTTTTCAACCAAGTTATGGAAAGACACACTGTGGAGCTATAATAACTCTGATCATCGCAACATCAAACCTTCAACTAAGCTCTTTTAGCTATTATTTTTAGCCGTTAGAAAGTGGATCTTCATATGAAACAACGCTGCATAATTCTCGTAATTTGGAATGATCAAAGAATACCTAACCATATGTCCAAACTTTAAGGCCAAAGTTCATGTAGACATTAAATGCTTGACTGTCAACTCTGAGACACGGAGGTTTGAATCAACTTATGATTAGATGTCCTTGAGACACTTTCAGCAAAGAAATTATTATTTAGGTATATACAGCGAAGATAGCAACCGATCAATTAGTCCTACCCTGACAAGATGATATTTTTTCATCCGAAATTTCTGAAGAACATAGCGGATCTTTTCAGATTCATTAACATCCCCTAACGGATGATATTCACTAGAATTCGACACTTATAACCTAAAATAATTATCGAAAAACAGTCTTTTTTTACCGACTTCTTCTACCTGCACTGACGTTCAGGATCTGTGACAGTAACAATCACGCTCCGTAATAATTCCTCTTTTCTATCTATCCAAAATCTAAATGTTTCACATGTGAATACCACAGAATGATATGAAAAAGTTAATTGCCACCCAGAAAGTTAGACGTAAAAGTATAACGCACATGCCTGATGATAATACAATTTCACTTTATCAATCAATTGGATATAACATGTCATTGATAACCTGGAGATAAATTAATTTCTCTGTTTAATGTATGAGAGGCAAAATATGTAGAAGGAAGAAAGTCCCAAGCTGGGAGAGCAAGTTTTTGATCCTTAAAGGATTGAAATCCAATCAATCTAAGTAAGGTAACTTATAACAAGTGATAAGACACTAAGAAATGAAGATAACTGATAAATACCGAGAGGACTGACAAGGCAGTTTCGAAGACACAGAAGGGTAACAAATATGATTTTGTAACCCTCCTATCCCTAGTGAATATCAGCAGAGCAAAAATAACCCAATTTCGAAGTACAGATGCTCATTTTAGGATGAAAAGCATCAGACAGATGAAATTAAAAATTCAAATAGATTCTCTTGGAAGAAACAATAAATCTATCACCAACAATTTCTATCATTTACAAAGGTAATTAAATATCTACCTTCTTAGTAATTTACACTACTAATTGGACAAGATGATTTAAATTTATTGTTCATTGTAAACCGATGTTAGTGCATAGTGTGCGGTATGAAAGAATAAGTTCCAGGTTGAAAGTTTCTGTATGGAATATGATAGATGAGTTATATTCCACTCAAAGCGATGAGTTAAGAATAAGATATAAGTTATATTTGATTAATTAAGGAAAACGGAATGACTGAAACCATCTAAACAGCTCCTTTCATTTCACAATTAGCGATTGAATAAACAAAAGCAACTGCCCTTCTTCTAGAAAAAGATCAACTTGTTTTGATTGTATGAAAATTTTACTGACAGATGCGACACAAAGATACAGAAAGATTGTTGTTGACTGTCAACTCTTTTTGGACGACCCACTACTTCCTGAGCTATAACTGCTGACGCTAACGTCCAGACATTGATCCTATCGTCTCGTCCAGTAACCCTGTCGATCTATTCGTATTTAATGGATCAGTGATGGATGATATCTCTATGATGACTCGACTTCGTCTCTGTTCAGCTGTTCCTTGTCATCACTGTGACAGTTGACCTCTGTTTCACACTATTTAACCCATTTTTCGACCTTTGCATTTACTGCGTAAATAAACACAAGTGATGAAAAAATAGAATATGAAATACTGAATTTACACTATTTTCATTGGTTTCAGCTTTCTCCACACTTCTCCTTATCTTACGCTCAACGGAAATCATAACTACACGAAAGCAAAAAAAAAAAAAAAGAAAAAAAAATGAAACAACAGTTCAATATTTCAAAATTCCATAAATAAGGGATGGTTTAACTAGGTAAAGTTATGCAATTGAAATTTAGGGAAATTAGGCTAATTCATAAGAAACGATCAAAATGATTCAATCAAAACAAATTTAATATGAAAATAGATACAAATGAAAGGATCGGAAATAAAATAGTCTTTGAGGACACAGAAATACTTAGAAAGGAAATGTGTAGAATTCGTTTAAGAATTGATGAAAATATGTTAGATTGGGACCTTATCGAATGACGAGTATGTACTCAGTGCAAAATCGATTGAGAAAATAGTGGATGAATGATTGAATTTAAATAAAAGGGATGCTTTAGTGGAATGTTACAAATCAACAGAATGATAGGTGGATAACATAGAGAGAATAGAATTGAATGAAAAGATAAAAAGGATAGTGGACTGTCCTAAGGCTACTGAAATCACATTTTATGGGCCAACTTTCAATCAATAAGATAAGGATGCAGGAATCTGAATTGTTCGTAATATAATGTAGCAAGTAATGATGAACAAATACATTGTATATATTATTAACGAGAAGGAAGGAATATATATATATTGGAATGTCACCACTTCCTCAACCGCTCATCAATAGAGAACATCATGCAGTAAATACCAGTTACGCCAGCATTCATAACAACACAACAGTGACAACCACACATATCACATGTCTTACTCTGCTACTCTCATCATATGACACTTAGTCACTAACTAATAATTCATCTAAATATTTTCTCATCATTTATTTATCCTTCCTTTTTTCCAAAGAAAATATGACCCCTTTAAAGAATGAATTGCTTTGTCCATTCGTCTCGTCTGCTTCTCCTCTTATCCGTTGTGGCATCTCAATCCTAATTTCTTTAACTATTCACTTAAGTAGATGACTTTTCCTTCTTTTCATTTAACATTGCTTAAATTCAATATATCACTTTGAGAAGTTCATATACAGCAGCGGAAGGCGATTTTTGATGCTAATGAGTAAACGTTATATATAAAGGTATGGGATACGGTTTTATCCACACCTATAATGGCATTCCTTTCCAGCATATTACAATTTTGATATTTTCACTTCATGTGAACAGTAGATATGGTAAATAATAGAATTTGTAAAGGTCGATAAATTCAAAGAAATCGATGCCTCGAAATCAATTATCCCGCACTGATAAGCATGTTGTTAATGGATGCTTGCCATTTAAAGATTAAATTTAGAATTCAAAATATGAAAATAATATTTTCGCATCTCTTGGTAAATGATACCGATTACAACATAGATGTGAATTTGGTCTGGAAAATGTGTTGATGATAATTGATTGTCCCTATTGTTATACTTTTTCCCAGAAATTTACTACTAGTTCGAGTATCAAAAGAGTATCGAGTAATTGTGGTGCATCCGTTTTCTTCTATACTTGACTCGCTCAAACCGTAATGATACACGATTTATTCTGATCCAGAATCGTACAGGCAAAACTCGATTGGTCAAATGGTACATGGACTTTGATAATGATGAAAATCAGAAACTAACAGAGGAAGTACATGTCAGCGTAATGGTACGAGATATTACTAAACATGCGAATCTCAAGGAGATGACCCCTCTCTTCCTTTCTTTCTGTCGCTATCAGTAATTATTTGAAATAATACTAATAATATTTTGATTAGTTTGGACTTGCAAGGAATGGTGTGGCGTAGAATAATGTTATGATTAAAGATTTTCGAAACATCATTTGTTTCTTTTTGAGTTTAATTCTTGGAGAGAAAAAGAATTAAATGGTAAGAAACCCTTCATGTTACATTAGATATATTTATCGAAAATTCATGTAAGTATCCGACGGAAACGTGAAATTCACAATAAGATTTTTATTTGCAGCAGATTACAATGTATTATTTTCCAGTTTCGAAATTTTGAAATAGTGCATCGGCATCAAGACAAAATAATAATTTATCTGGAAGCAATAAATAATCTTGCGGATGTTTTAAATGAATATTTTCACGACGTCTGCGAACTTGATCTAGTCTTCAAGATAGACATTTCTTCTGTTTCTCTCTTCGGTTTTCTTCATTCTTAAAAAAGAATCGCATAGTTTGAGATAATATCAGACTTCATTTTATGTTAAAATATACTGTAAAGTAGCTATGAAAAACTACATTTTATACCACTATTGTGTGAACTTCTCATCAGAATAATGTTTGGATGTGGAGTGCTAACATTTCAGTACATTACGATGTATTTCCTTGAATCTCGGGAAGTAGAGAGGTTCCATCGTGATAAAAATAAGCTATTTAATTTTGTCCCGTTAAATTTTCTTTTGATTTTTTAGTAATTATACTTATCTAGGCATGTTTTACTCATCCATGTATTTTTTTCCAGGGAAATGTTTATGCAAAGTGATCTTTCTACAATCTTATTTTAGGTTTTTATAGTTGTTAATGAAATGCTTTTGGCAGGTAAAATATGTGAAACTTCACGAACTAAGGTGTCAAGTTCAATTGTTTATGCTTTCATCCTTGGAGTAACTGAATAGTTTCCTTACGAGGAATTGAGTGGTTTCTCTGCTTAAGTTTCTAATTTCCAGTTAATCTGATGCTTTCGACTTAATCTAATGGAAATTTCAAATATCATTTTACAGTTACTTGTCCATAAATAACTTCACATTTAGATATCGTTATAATTATTATCTTTTCTTTTTTCATGTCTTGCCTGCAGTATCTTATATCTGTTGCCGGGAAGTTAGGTTAATGCGGGATGCTAAGCATCTTTTCATATTTCATTATATTGTAGTAATATTATAAAGGAGTAGAACAGTTTTTCTCTTACCAACTGCAGTGATCAAGATACAGCCACTACATCCGTATCAGCCAAGTGAAATCAAAAGACATGTTTGAGAGATTGTCATTCTGTACAACAGGTGATTATTGTGTATGTTTACAGTTTTATTCATTTACCATTTTTGAGGACAATATAGCAGTTTGTCGGAATTTTCCTTACAACAAATTTTCAATTGATTGAAAGTCGTTGGAATGCAGCAAATGCATGATTTAAAACAGTGTTTGTTTTGACGTGTTTTTGTTGTATTTCGCAGCAATCCGGTGATAATCCGGCAGAAATTTCTTAAGTTTTAAATGTTTTAGATTGTGTTGAGATGGAATAAGCACGCGGCTTAAAGCGAATAGTCCGAGCAACATGGAAGCTGCGAATAATCGATTGATCATCGTTTAGTTTTTTTTTTTTTTTTTCTCTTCCTTTCTTTTTTTTTATTTATAGTATTTAGTTTTATTTCATTTCTTTATTATAAATTCGAAGTTTTCTACTGCCTCATTCTATTGCTGTTGCAGTAATCAAATTTTTCTATAGAAATAAACAGTTTATTTGTTTAGTAACTGCTCTCTGGAATTCATTTAGACTACTTTGTTTACTTTTTATGTCATGAAATTGTAATTCGGTGATTATTATTTTATCGTATCGTTGTTATTGTAGCTATAACACTTATAAAAGATGTCTCGAAATGATATATTATTTGACTATGTTTCGTGTTTGTAAGTAACCAGTAGAACATATATACTGTTTAGCTTGTAAGAGTATCCGGTTAGAGAGTGAAGTTCAAACATTCTATTTCTTGAATATTTCGGAATGAGTTATCGTTCATGGTAGTATAAGTGTAGGTGTTGAATGTAGGAAGGTATGATCGCCGTTACATTAATGTGAATGTTAAAGTGGATGATTGCTTGTGGAATCTTACAATGAAAAATGGTTTAAGTACTAAATAAAGTGTAATTTTATTATAATCTAAAGCTTTCTTCCTTATCTCTTCCACATTGGTTCCTTTTCTTTTCGATTCTTCTGAATAACATAGAAGAAGTTATCATTTTTTTAAAGAATTTTTCAGGACTTTAAGCTAATTTTTGTTGCCCAAGCCTTGAATTGACAGCGGTAAGGTTGAGTTGTTTCTGCTGAATTCAGATGGTGTTACTTGGGAATCCTTTCAATAAGTTGGATTTTGTTTAGTTATTTAATCAATTATTTTATTAATGTTGATTATATGATTTAATCGTCTTCGCACAAACTTGAGAAAAAATTATATTCTAGTAGTATTGTAGAACTCAGTATACTAATTAATTCCTTCCTATCTTTAATGATTTTTATATAATCAGTCAAGGATATTTCTACGAAAATTTATTCATGAGATCCCAACGGTGTTAGCTTGGGAAGGAAGATTACGATTTATAATACAACAAAAAGACAAGCTAAGTATCGCTAATTATCAATATCGACTGTCATTTGATGTGGATTATGATCTTTCGAATGTCTTCGTTCTAACTTTTGATGTGTTATTGTGCATATTTTCGATACTGAACTTCTTTTTCCGTTACCATATCAAAGACCAGTCACGAAACTGAAGAGTTGTTTAAAGAGGAATATGTTATAACTAGACAGTAATCTCATGAAAATCTGACCCCTGTTTTTCATTCGTGGGACCATAAATTTGACGACGTGAACACAAAATGCTTGAAATTCGCCTAACAAAGGTATGTAGCCAGAAAGTCGTAAATGTCGTCCAGTGAAGTAACTACACAAACAACCCCAAAAGTGCAATAAAATTACTGATGAAAGGCATGTGAATCATACTTATGTTAACTTTTCAAAATTTTTGCCATTTTTTAATGAGCTTCTATGTCATGAAATTGCTTAAAGATATATTCAAAAGTCAAATAAAGGTTATTCAAATGTAACAGCAAAATTTTCTCGAAGCGTTCACATACAGGTATCGAACGGTCAGAAACATTGCTTATACGAAAATTTCTGATCGGGGGAAGAAAAGATATTGTTTCGGAATGAATTTTCCGATTGTAAGCATGAACTGCTGAAGATTAATTTGGATGTTAATGTGTGTAGTAAGTTGACTAAATTTTAGTGTGTTTTTTACTAGCGGACACATACTCTTCATCCAGGCGTATTTTTTAGATGAAATTGTTAAAATGCTTTGAATGATTCTGGAATACTCGGAATTGGTGTTTGGTAGTCTCTGGTATTCTTAAGCATTTCAAATATTTTGGTAATTTTTCTTCGAATTTTAGGTGGTATATGGTTTGAAATCAGAAATGAAATGTGAATAATGCTGATTGTAATAAATAAAAATTTGTAAGAGCTGCCTGTGTGATATGATTTGTTATCGAAAAGGAGCAAAGGTTTAGTTGAATTCTAAACTTTTTTTTTGTTTGTTTCCGAATTCCTGATGGTTCTGAAAATTTCTTGAATGGAAGTTTTCAACCACACCTAGAAAGACACACAAAGTTTAAATTCTCCATCGGCAAAGTAAAAGTTAAGAGCAAAAAAAAGTTACTCCTTTTTCCTTTTTCAGAAAGAGATCAGTAAAGCTTGTAATGGTAAAGGAATATTGTAGTAATGATTTCAAATTGCATGAAATGACCCTCACATATTTAATTTTCCCTTCTTGAACTTTATATTTGTCATTATCCGGTTTTGTTTTCTGACCATGAACGAAGTACACCTATTTCTACTCCTATAGTATGCCCAGCTTTTGTTTCTTGTTTTACTTGGAGCCACTAGAACACTTGAGACTCGGTAATGCTGAAATGATCGTTCGCCTCATAATTTGATGATTTCTACGGGTCAAGAATTGTGGAATTTACAGGAATGAAAGGAATGAAATGTAATACAGTGAATAATAACAATAATATAATCGTTAAGTGGATGAGTCACAGTTGCGAACTATTTCATTCTACCCAATTTTTATTGACTTTCGGCTGTGCAATCATAATTTGATGTTAAAAAAAAAAGAATTGTTTCTGCAGTCAGCAACACAAGTTTTATTCTTCATCGCATCGAGCCTAAACTTAGAATTGTTGTTGATCGTAATCGTTTTTGCTTTTGATATTTTTGAAAATGATATTTCGATTAAACGTAGCACAAAATAATATGATCCTTCCTCTGATTGGTAGAAAGGACTGATTTGTGGAGTTCGCGAAGAGAAAACTTATCGTCCTGAAGAGGAGTGAAAGAGAGAAACGGAGGGAAAACAGACTGACCATATCCCGACACAATATTTTTGATTATTTCCTTTAATCCTTTTTTCTATCTCGACATAAAAAATTAAATATTTCCCAAGTATTTCAAAAAATGCCAAGCAATCAAAGTGTACCAATATGGCGTTGTTTTGATCCTAATTTATCCCAAATGCAGCAACTGTGTCAACTGTCCCTGCCTGATGGATAGGAGGGGGGAAGGTATTGTAGACGAAGTGCTAACCCTTATGACATATTACAACAAGATGATACATATAAGTGTACATTGGTTTGAATACTTGTTGACAACTGTACTTACTTCTACTGACTTCATAGCAGCTGATTTTAGAATTACCTCGACAATCAATACATCGGATACGTTGGACATTGGTCTCTCTTGTTAGCCGTTTATTTTATTTCATCCGTTAGGCTGATGTTACCAGAATGATTTGGATTATAATAATATCATTTGTATCTATCTCAAAGGAACATTTTGTAGTACAGCATTTCTTAAATGTACCCACAGAATGAGTTATGAACACAATAAGCAGTGGTGATTATTGAGGGTTGAAGAGCAAAGAGGTGAAGTTAACAAGCAGAGAAGTTATAACTAACATTCAATACTCTCCAAATTTATCCCTCAATCATCATTTTATATGTACCATTATTATTATGTTTAGTTTTGTCCTCGTTGAGTGACTCAAAAGCCTCTGTCGTTAAACTGACTGTACGATGAGATTGCTGTTATGGTTGTTGACGTCGACGTACGGACGATCTCATCCATCGGTAATACCATCGCACCTCTTTCTTTTCCTACATATATGCACAAAATGCTTTTGTTGTGCTGCTCGCTGCCTCAGAACAAGTTTACATGTAATACGCATGCTCGTGTTTTGCAAAATTATCATTTCAAATCTACAACGTTTGCGCCCTTTCCTCATTTACCACGAAATATCATTTCTCTCCTTTTGATGTGCAAGTATTCTGTAATGTATATTTCTGAAATTTTATCATTCATCAAAGAAGTCTGAAATAGTGATACTACTTGTGGGATATTATGGTCCTCTACAAATCTATACACTCCAGAAAATTCCCTTATTTGATTAGATCACGGCAGAGCTATTTTTGAAATAGTATTCTTTTGCAAAAATGGCTTAAAGATGCCTTTTTAAAAATATTTAATATTTCGTTTCTAAATAAATAAAATTTTAGATGTACTGAGAGTACTAGTAGATTCTTTCATCCTGAATTCCAGATTATCATTTAGGATTTTGTCCACGCGAAGTGGTGCACTACTTCGTTCTTCGTAAGGGATTTTTCACCTTGCATTATATCTCCCGTTTACGATGAGTTTTGCAACTTGAATTTTTTGGACGATGCCTGCAACAATCCTATATGCTTTAATTAACTGACGATTTGTGAATTGGCCGTTTGAATCGGAATTAAAGTTTTCTCCTAAATTTCAATATTTTCATTAAAGGTGATGGTACCACATTCGCTGTTTGTTGGTATTTCTGCTTTCATCAGAGTGTTCATTTTGGTAAGTATTATGAACTACCAGCATACTTTATTGATAGTGTTGATAACCTTCTTGTCATCATATTACTTCTATGAGATGACTTTAAGAGATGTATGTTGCACTGCTTGCAATCTGCAGTTGTACTACCTACATGGTACCGTAAAACATTCGTTATGTGCTTCAGCCATTTTGTTTCTCCATTGTTGCACTTCCGTTTTGCTAATCAGTTAGATTTGACCTTGATAGGCTTAACCATTCATGTCAAATTTCCAATTATCTTTTGTTCCTTTGTTTAACAACTACAAGAAAGTAGTATTAAAAAGGAAGAACCAATTTTGCAAGTAGACGTTGATGAATTCATAAGAGATATGAAGCTGAACTAAGTGTTTAAGAAAATTTGAGATTTGAGATCATTCGAAATATTTTGTTGGATAATTACAGAAGAGGAAGTGAGGGAATTACGAATAGGCAAATTTGAAAAATGTAAATTGTATTCAACATCATTCTTACTCGTTGAGATGATACCATCCTGTGGACAACATGAATTTAAAAACTTGCCCAAATTTATTCCTTACTATGAAAAAATGTTGATCCTTTGTGATGAAATTTCTCCTTCAACTGCTGCAATGAAAGCGTCATGTAATGGAATATCACTACATCCTACTCATCCCTCTCTTTACAATTTGATTGGAAGCAAACAATAAGTTTGAAGGAAGAAAATTCTCATCTCCAAAATTCCTCAATTTTTTAGTCTTTCCTCTCGATGAGGCTAATTTTACAAAATTTGCAAGACTTGCTGTCTTATGCGAATTGACATTACTGACCCAAGTGTGAGCTAAACAGGTTTGATCCATCAGTTTATATATCACTTGAGTTATTCGCGATACCATGCTTCATTGAGTATTTCAGTTACTTGTGTTCATCTCGGTGATATTAATTTTTACGGCGCCAGGTGTTTGCTATACGCGATACATCAACGATATTCGAGCAACTGATGAGATCTGTCTGAGTGAAAATTTCTTACCGATGAGTGTCAACCGGTGGAGTAATGGTGTACATTTTCAACATCGTGGACAAAAGTATCATTTATCTTTCAATTTCTATAATTTTTGCAAAATTTATTAGAATGGGGAACCTCTTATATTTTTCTGGGTTATGCTAAGTTGTGCTCGGCAACATTCATTTGAGAAAGTGTCACTTTACATTTTTATTATAATTCTCTTCACTAAAATCTCGACCTAACTTATCTTGGGATTGTTGTTATTTAGGTCAAGTATTCCTTTCATTTCTCATTCTAAAAGAAGAATGGTGTGAAGTGTAATCAGCCCGGACTTTATTAGCCTGTATTTAAATAGTGAGGTATAATATATGCAATTCTGTGATTATCATTTCAACATTATTATGTCGTACTGCGAAAATCTGTTTTGATCCGGTTCTTCAAAGGACATAATGAATATCAAATTTTCTTCGGAAGTCATATGGACATGTGCATGATTGTAGCGAATGTCTTCTTTAACTCTCGGTATCTCGTGTATGGGATGAATTCGAAATCAATGTTAACGACATTTTTCAACAAATAAGATTTCACAAACAATTGGCAACATTTGTAGTCGGGGATTTCACTATTGAGGCATTTATCCGGACAATGATATGTGTAAAAAAAACTGTTTTAAAATTATCAACTTTCAATGGTTGAACCCAACTAGTTTCGTCATTCTCGTTTCCCGGCAATTTTTGGAGAGAATCGCGACTTCCCAGTGAGTTCAAATTTCAAAATAGAAAAGCGAATGTTCTCTGAATCCGGTAGCTATAATATCTCTTGTCCTTAACTTATCCATTTTCACTTTTAATTTGAGCAGATTGATATTCAAAATATTAGTGATATAAGCAGTATTTGATCAGTTATATTCCCAATCAATCTGTTTACCCACTCGAGCTTTTCCAGTTCCGGTTTGTTGCTCTCCGATCCTTCAGTATAACGCATGCTTCAATGTTTACAGTTGTAAAATAGTTTTTGATAGAGTGTTTACTATTCGGATTCATCCAACCATACTTGGTGATTGAGCAGTTAATGGCTCTAATAAAAAATGGGATATGATTATAAAAAGTTAAAACTTGAATTTAAAAATTAGTATCTAATTTTTTGATAAATCAGGATCGATCTTGAGAAACAATATTGAATTTAAAGAAATTAAACTCGAATTACTGTTGCTCGAGGTGCAGACATCGATAATTCATGAAATGTGTTTATTTAACTAGAAATTTGATCTAATCTCTTTCTTCTCCATTTGAAATGTTTGAAAGGAAAACAATTAGATACCATTACTTGGTCTGGTCACTAGAATGCTTAAGTCTTGTTGTGATATTTTTTGTGTCCAAGTATCATCAGCTCCATTTCTTATTATTCATTATCCTATTGGATTGTACAAAAGTAAATGAATGTTGCAGTGTTTGGGGTCAATTGGCAATCGTCATAATTGCAATATTGTTTGCTTTACCACCGCTTGGACTAAGCTGCTTTCAGATCGCGACCGGTGCTTCCCTATTTTACTTGGTGAGGTTTTTTACAAGCATTCAGCTTGTATCATGCTATCACAAACACACAAATACTTTTTTTTTTATATATCGGGTGCAAAAGGAATGAGTGAGTTGATGTTTCATTTGAGTGATAACCAGCAAAAATCGTAATAATTAGTTAAACTTACTGCATGATAATAAGACAAACGACAAAAATGCCGGTGATTACCCGTTAATTAGAGAAATAATTAAATATAACAAAGTAATAACTGTTTCTTTTCATTCAATTATTCCATTTCGGTTCGAATACTGACCTATTTACCGTAGCCTCAGATTATGGATGGGATAATCAACGAAGTATTTTCATCAAAGCAATCTTTATTCATTTAACGATATCCCCATGACTACTATTTATGTGAGTCAGCTGATCTCTCATTCTCGAAAAACATGCGCTAGTCTTCCGGTGAAACTGTCACCGCTTACTTCCTCTGACAAAGTAGCAGTGATAGCTTACTGTCGTTTATCACCAGTATCATTACTTTTTGAATTTCTTTTGAAAGAAGATTTTCCGAAATTTAATTTTGCAGCAAATATGTTTGTCGATGGTATCAATATTGATTTTCCTGGCTCTTGGAGGTGTAGAAACGTGGTATGCAACCGGTTATGGTCATATGGGACCAACAATTAGACAAATTGGTGGTGGTCAATTCAGTGGTTGCATGAATCTACCAAATTGCTATATATTATTCGTCGTCAAGGGATGGGCAGCTGCTGCGGTTTGCAAGGCTTTAAAATCATTTATTTTCTGCTCTCACTCACATTATTCCAAAGACTTAAATTTGCTTAATTAATTAAAAAATGTAAGAAAAGTTTCTAAAATCTAATCATCTCTTTGCAACAAATGTTTATCAACGATACCAATATTAATTTTCTTTAAATTTTTTTAGTAAGAATAACAAATCAGCTCTTTAATTCAATCCATCATCTTGCATGGAAGGGTTAGATTTGCGAGAGTCCTTCGAGATTGGACAAATATGTAGCCTAATTTTTTAGTACATAGACATTCCAATTTAGAAACAGGAATAACTGGTATACTGTTGAAATCTGTTGAAATTGATTCGAAAGGTTGAAGTTAAATGTAATTGGTTAAGGGATGTTAAGAAAGTGAGATAGTACGTCGCAACTTTTTGATTTAAAAATTAGATTTTATTGAAGACATTTACAAGCAGTAACCAAACAACCAGAACACTCATTTCGATTGAATGGAGTGATTTATTTCTGACTTACAGAAGTTTCCATAAGATAAGATACCTTTTTATTGATCGTAGCCTTGGAGCAGTCCTCTTACCTCAGAGGATGCATTCGGAACAGTTTTCTTTCATAACAAATCCGCAGGTAATTCCTGATATCCTTTCAGGCTTTCTTATTCTTATGCGCTGTTCTTTTCCTCTTGGATATCGGAATGCAGTTTCTTCTTAGAGACAAGTAAAACTTTTGCCGTTTTCTGAATTCTCTGAAGAGCTGACTGGGGCTCATATTTGCCGGTGGATCATTTGTTCTAAGAGTTCAATAACGTAAATTTTGGAATCTTTTTCTCTGGATTCTGTTCATGTATTCTATACAAACGTTATGCCCGTTTGCAACAATAATTGCAGATACTCACAAACATACACAACACCAATATCACCTCGTGCTTCATACGGTCAACCAGAACCTAATCGTGTTGACAGTTATCGTACAAGAATACATGTCGGAAGTAAGTTTTGCCGCCTTTTTTTTGACATAAATCACCTTATTATTGACATATTAAATTTGCAAAAGATTGAGTAATAGGGGTAGTTTTCAATTGCAAGAGCAATTTGTAGTTTTTCACAAAATTCGATTTAAATGGTGTAAAATTCCCAGGACGACTTCAACATTATGGAAGTCCTAAAATAGCGAAGTGGAGTTTGGACATCATGATTATAGATATCAATGATGTCATTCATTTGCCGATCATAATCGTAAAGTAGTTGCAAGAAGAAATAAAAAATGAAATGCTTGCGGAATGTTTTGTAAAAAGAATACCTTTTCAGATTGATCAGAAAAAGTATTACTGAATGCTGGATGATGTCACTGGTGTTCTACTCTTGTTAGGACTTCTACAATTTCTACATAATGAAATCGATTTTTTGACTGTCAATTTGCATACTTGTATTTGAATTTGATGAAATCCATATTAAAGTAGAAAGATATGAGAGTGATACTATTGAAGGTCACTTTATATTTTCAACATTTCTCCATACTTTTCAAAGTGCAACACTGTAATATTCACAGCAGCTTGAAAATTGCATACTTAATATATTGGCTTTTGCATTCTCTCTCTCTACTTGGATTTTAAAAATGGGCTTCTTTTGAAATCGAAAGCTATCTCTCTTGCTAGATAAGGAATTCAAAACTTTCCCATTATCCTGATTGCATACAATAAAGACGACTGTTGATCATTATTTCACAGCTCTGCTTCCCAGTTATTTTCATGAAAATTTCAACAAGTGAAAAAGACACAACAAATAATTTATTCGTTCATATACCAATTAATATGTTCTCCTTCTGATTGCTTCTCGGTTTTTTAGAAACTGAGTCAAAACAAGCATGTTTTCTCTTTTGAGGAAGAAAAAACTGGTTATGCTGATCAAATTTAGATACTTGCAAATTGATTCTTCCGTAATGTTTACCAGTTGTTAAAATAAGTTTTTAGTAGACCGGTCACAGAAGTTTGGTCAACGGATCCATGAAATAATAACAAATTCAGATCATTTATACCAAATCACGAATACAGCAAATGTTTAAATACTTAAATTTGTTCCCATTCCTTTGCAGGAGATTTGAAATTATCTCAACAGGATCAATAGTCTTCCTCACTTTCCATCTGCTCTTTCTTCCTTGCTTTTGCAATTTCCGCGTTAATGTACGCTTTAAATTTCCGGATGAATCGCGGTAAATCATAGCTACAAAGTATATCTTGTATAGCTTATACATGTACGCAACTTTTTTTTTATGAAGGAGCGTCTCCAAAGTTTTTCTTTTCAATGACAAAAAGGGAACAAGGTTGTAAGCGGAGAGTTCAAAGAAACAACCTGAAATCGGTGTCGATTACGATTGCATGGTCAATGTAACTTAGCGACGGTCTTTCTAGTTCAACACCGCACACTACTGGTAGCCTAATTCCTGAAATGAAATTTCTTTTAGCCCTATCTAAAAAAAAGTGCCTGAATAGCTATAAAAACTGAAGCAGTATCAAGCAATGTAGTGCTTCTATTCGTTTCATCTAACACTTGAAGAATTTATTTTCCACTTCACCTCGTTGATTAAACGCAAACCGCAGGCGCTTTTTTATTTTTGGCCAAAGTTTCTTCGGTACCACACTATTCAATGCCTTACGAACTGTATTCGCAAACGTTCCACCGATTCCCACATGAAAAGGATAGAAATGAAAGTAAAAAAAACTCATGCACAGCTGGATGTCTTGTTCAGGTAAGTTTGAAATGAGAAAGTACTTTGTTCATGAGAATTGAATTAAGTAAAAGTCAATTTTAGTCTCCGAATTCCTTTTTTCTGAGAAAAAAAAACAAACCCCTTTCATTTTAATGTCCACACCGGTCAATGCGACATCACCATATAAGCTGCTGTGTCTGAGATATGGACGAACCTTAAGGTCTTGTTAAATATTATGTCGAAGAAGTTTGTTGTTACGTGGATCACGCCAATATAAAGATTAAACAAGATTGTACTTCTTACGGTGCTTGCTATGTAAAGCTTGTTCGTTTTTCCGCAGAAATGCATGACCATAGGGCTTGGATAAAGTAATAAATGCTGCTTTGATCGAACTTAATATTATTGTTTTCCACTGCTAGCTCTATTACTGATCGTTCTATTTCACGATATGAATAATGAATAAACAGAATTCTTTCCCAAGGAAATCCCATTCAATATATATCTTAATATATCTGTGAGAGTCGTAAAATACCAAGCAATTTCACATTCTAAATCCGTCGGGCCCCTCAAAACTGTTTTTAATAATACCATGAACTTGTTTTCAGATCAAATATTCTCCGACTTACAAATTTCAAAGTAGATCAACTTACCGTCACAATAAGTTCCGCGCTTGCATTAACAATATTATGCCTCCGTGTTTTGCCGACGAATAAAATCAACAAATCAACTTGAATATCTATTTTAACACCTTGTTCATTGATAACGAGGTGTGGCCGTCTGGAGCAGTTTATCAATTTGTTTGTCAAGTTTTTGCTATTATGTAGTTGAAGATAAAATTCTTCCCATAAAATAAATTTCACTTCATTAATACAGTGGAAAATTACAAATACTATTCCGTCAAATTTGATATTACAAAATAGCATTTTTAAAGTCTTTTAGTTTATTCTCTCAAAATCATGAAATAATCCGGAAAGCGGATCATCACCGTACAATCTTTAAACAGATTTAGCAATGACACCTTCTGTATTTCGAAATGAAAAGCTATTAATGGAAACAAATAAGATTTGAAGATGATCTCACCTGGTTAGATTAGCAATAAATTGGAGTTCACAGCGCGCACAAAGCAATTTAGCTATCGGCTTTATGAATTTCGGCAAGTTACGAGTGCGAAATGTTTCACGTAACACTCCCATATCTTCGTCATAAATATGTGCAAAGAAGGTGTTGGGTACATATTCACTGATGATTAAACCGAACATCTGTAAATACGATTAAAAAAAGAAAATTAAGAAATCAGCAGGACCGGGAGTTCATTTTATGTAACACATCATGCAATGTACATCAATTATTGAATGCCGTTCAACTGCTGAATAATCTTAGCTTTTTCAAACATTACATTCTTGCTATTTTCAGTTAACTATGACGAAATTTGATTCCCATTTTGATTAATATGCGATTAACGAACTTGATCACCAAAAGCTGATATATTGAGCATGTTTGGTCGACCGACATTCTTAGCCTTTCGCCCAAAAAATACGATGCCCGCATCAAGCCCGAATATCACATCCTGACAAACAAGAATTCACATATTATCATATTGTCTTAACCTCTTATTGCTTCATATTGTGCTCAAGCTATTTGGAAGTCGTTTTTGTATGTGGAAAATTCCGACAGGTGACATTTCCTGATGAATCACTGAAAAAGCTAAAAACCAAGAGAAAAGAATGGTTTTTATGCTACCTCACTCGAGAACTTCGGTGAGTACAGCAATGTCAAATCAGGTGCCCAAAGACCGTCTTTCAACAGTGGACTGAAACGTTGGCTTTCAGGAGTTGTTCTAAAATGGAGGTCACGACTTCTTCGCAAGTAAATCGGATTTTCAGAGTATGGCATTATATTCATGTCGATTCGGTCATCAGCACATAAGTCAGCTGCAAATTTTGCTGCTAAATCCTCGTCATCTTCCATCTATAAAGACACAAACAATTTTTTTTTTTTTTTTTTAAATCATTAAGATCGTAAATATAGTTTGTTTGTGAACTAAATATGTGTTTCAGACATGATAGCATTTTAAACATGTCCGAGAAGCTTATGATAATTGATAAAAATTTCAATCAACAATTCGTGACAAACGGTATTAGAAAATTTGTAAAAATAATGTGACAGTGATCATTCATACCTTTTCGTTGGATGTTTCATAGAAGGCATTTTCATTTTCAGTACTTTGTACTGCTTTCGTATCAATTGGTTGACGCCATTCGTTAAATCGTAATAAATGCGTAGGTGTTGGCGCAGATGACGTCGATTGCGGCATAGGCGTAGTCATCAGAATCTTAATTCAAAGTTGTCATATGTAAAAATCTGCAATGGTTTTTCTAAAATGTCTAAAATGCGGTAAAAGTAACCTGTTGCTTTTGTTGCTCGAAGAATTGTCCTACTTTTACGGCAAGCTGACAAAGTTCACTTCCGAGAACATCGGTTACCGCTTGTTCAATCACTGATCTGCTTGTAAATAGCAATACTTGAGCAAAATCAATGATAATAGATTGATACATATATAACTTCTGATATTTTACTTTTTCAGGAATATAACTAATCTGGTAAAAAACTAATAAACCAGTAAATTAAAAAATCAATGATAATAGATTGAGCTAACTGTAACAGGGCATGACGAAACCAAATATATACCTCAGCAAGTTTAGATACGTCGACATGTCACCTGCGAAAACAATCCTTACAAGATCAGAGGTTACAATGCATACCGGCGTCTAGAAAGGAGTGTAGTTGGCAAGCCAAAAGCAAGAAGTGATAAAGAAGGCATCAGATGCTGATAAGTTCCGGGTAGAAGCTTTGAGAAGTGAAGAGTTATGGCTGCTAATTCAAGTAATTCTGATCAATAATTAGGATGGCAAAGTTATTAGATTAAGTTAATTCATTGATATGCTGAAAGCCCGAAAAGGAATCCATTGAAGTAATCAATACTGTCGCTAATCATTTCATAACTTAATACAAAGTGAACACCTGACCTCAATAATGTTCAATCTTTCACTTTCATTCCGACTAATGTGTACTTCCATTGTGACATTTAAATTCTGTATGTCAGCCTTCAATTTCCCTTTATGGGTGCTGAAGAAGGTTGAAGCATCGTAGACTGCGTTAACCATCACCTGAGGTAAGAATACGTATGCCCCAATACCTGTAAACGTCTCGTTGGATAAATAAAACTTTCGGAGAGATAAATTCTTTGAAATATTTAATAGCAGCATGAATTCAGTTATTCTTCTTTAAACGATGAAATTTGCCCTGTTGGGATATGCTATGTTTTGAAGAAATTGTCATTTATAAACTATTATTATTTATTTTTAAGAAAGGAATGTTTCGAAGAAGCCTAAGGCTATTAAATGTGGAAGAGGGATCAGCATTCGGATAACAAAATTCTCGGATGAAGGGAATGGAAGGTTTGCTTACCAATATTGGCTAGGAATTTAGCTTTTATCGTCGGATTACTAAATTTCTCAATAGTTAAATGCGAAATTTTGATTTGTGGCTGCTCAACAGTTGGCATTTCGGATTTTTCAAGCAACTGTGGTAATGCTTCGGCAGTTAAACTTGTGATGTAATCCACACCCTAAAAGGAATGAAATTCAGCTTTATCAGCTCTTTAATTAAATGTGATAATGCAAATATACTCAGATTGTACTAATTCAGGTTATGGGTTGAGAGATGAATGGAATAACAATGTCATAATGTCACTATGTACTTTCTTTTGTTATTAAAGTTATAGAAGTTCAGCAAGTGAAGCATTCCTTCTGCCTAGGGATTCCGGTTAAATTATATAAATGTTAAGAAATACATGCGATATTAGAATGTTGTAAGTGAACCTTTTGGCTGATCCGAAAATATATTCCAGCTGGTACTCCTGTATGAAGAAGTTGATGCTGATCAATGTCTTTTAGTTGTGGATCTGCTGATTCGGTTTCCAGTACAACTGGAATTCCAGAAGTTGTAATTTGCCCATTCTCATTAGATAAAGATACATCGAGTTGAATATCGGCTGTAGGTGTGTCTGTTGATAACTCCAAATCGATACTTTCTCCAATTTCAAAAACGTAGGGAAAGCAAACAATAATCAGTAGACAGTAATTTGTAGGATTCATAATATTGCAAGAGTATTGTTAACTTGTTGTTAATTGCAGTGAATAATAAAGGAGTTAATTATCTAAAAATAATGCAATTTAGTAATCAGCATAACGTGCATTAATTGATCAGAGTGAACAATGAATGTATGACATCCAAGAAGAGGAAATTACATGAATTGAGAACATACTGATCGTAAGAGAGTTCAGGTGGTTGAAATGATAGCAAGGAAAGCAGCTGGGATGATGAATGGATGGAAAATGGAGGTCAGTTAGCTGAACAGGTGACGCATTAGTAGATTTTGAGGTGCTCTTGATGAGGTTGAATACCTTTATTAACGCTTACACTTATCAACTTTTTCATTTATCTGTAATGTTTCTATGCAATATTATTCGGCATCTTCTTTGGTGAATTGCGAAAACCTGTATTCGTGTGAAATCAAGTTCTCAATTCTCATCCGAAGATTTTGATTTAAAAATCTTAAATGTAATTTTATACTGAGAAATGATGTAATTTAACAGTTATGGAAAGTTAAGCTTTTAACAATCAAATTTTTGTTGAACATGCATGTGCTTGAAATATTAGTTTACAACAGATCGAGAGCAATACAGCTAACACTGAGAAGTCTCGATTTGACGATTGGGCAGGCGAAAGATTCCGAATTAACTGCCGGAAAAAAACAATCTCTGTCTTTCAACTTCATAAGAAAATCAGCCTATCACAATAAAAAATTTAACCTGTTCACAAGTCGGATTTACAATGAAATAATGGTTAGATGGTCACCTAAGCTTATGGCTAGGCCTAAGCCAATCACTAGTCCTAGGTCTATTACCAAGGAATTAGTTATATGCAAAATCTTTTTTTTCTCCAGTCGATTAAAATTTTTTACACGGCAGAAAAAATTTTTACACACAACATTCTGATGTGTTTGAGTCTTAGAGTAGCAATAAACTAATTAGAACCATTTTGTCCCCTCTGCCATTTATTCGAGGCTACCAAACAGAATGTTATGTGACAAAACTTGTAAAGAGATGATCGATTAAAATACGATTTCACCAGATACAATCTTCACATCTCTGGGAATCATTCTAATAATTTGCTTTTATTAGGTCATAGGAAGTAATTCGAGAGCCAAAATGAATTCTTCTCAGCTGAATATGAAGTTAACAATTGTAGTTGGGCATGAAAAATATTTTCGGTGTATCTCAGGCCACATCCACAGGCATCAACAAGTCTCGCTGATATGGATTAGGAGTATCGTAACTTAAATTTTTTGTTGAAAAGCGATTATAGCTCGTAAATTTACTTTGTGCTACCGTTTGTTACATCACTTCAGCCGTATGAATGATTTGTTAAATGTTTGATTAGAATTCAGTTATAAAAAGTTCCTCTTTGTTTTCATCGCTTTCTTTTTTGCCTTTCTCTCTCTCTCTCTCTCTCTCTCTCTCTCTCTCTCTCTCTCTCTCTCTCTCTAATCAAAAAAGCGGAAATAGCAATAAGCAAAGATTACAATCCTTACTGTGTCTATGATTGCTAAACTTTAAAAAACATTTTGGTTTTAAAAAAAATGAATTTGTTTCAAATGCAGTTGGATATACAGTTATTCAACTGTTTTTTTTTTTTTTTTTTGAACACATAATTCATACGAAGGAAGATTTTGGTTGAAAGAAATGCTGAAGTACAGAAAGCTTTTTCTGCACCTACTATAGGTTATGATTGTTTGACTACCTCAGCTTGTAGCAATTAAAAACGTGAAAGATAATGATTGTTCACGAGATAGAAACTAAATGCGCCCAAAATTAATTTGCTTGTTCTTGTTTTCGACAATGTTGAAACACTTATGCAAATACTTTGAGCTTTAAATTTGAAAAGCAGCCAGTTAAGCTGCTTCACATCCATTTTCCATTTTTTCCTTTAGATGATATTATTTATTTCCGAATTCTTGAATATACTTGCAGGTTACATTGATTGCTTGTACAACAGCATAAACAACGTACCCCTAAATAATTTCAGCATCGCAGTGCTTTCTACACATTTGTTACTGTCAATATCCTGATTATTCCAACAGTGCCCATATCGCAATAATTCTATTCTTCAAGATCGCAATCCTTTATATTGATCTAGGTATGGTAAAAATGGTACTAAATCAGAATTTTGCTGTTAAAAAGAGCTCTACGCTGCGTTTCCCAGGACTAACATTCATGGATATATTGATTCTTTTTTCTACAAAATCAGAAGTTTGCGGAATCTCATTAAGTGATCAAGTTTTAAAAACTTTATACATTAAACAAGCAAATTCAACTTAGAATTTATTTTCATAGAGGACAATCTAAAGATTGAAAATATCATTAGTACTGCTACGGAGCGCCGATACCTCTGTAATTACTGTGAATTGGGAGGGATATTCTCGAATCTACTTCTCTTTCTGATCTTTCTTTCTTCGACCTAAACAGTGTCTCAGCATCGGATAAGTGAGTAATAGACCAGAGTGGTAATGAATTAGATTTAACAAATGATCACTGAAAAATGAGACAATAAGTTCGAACTATCGCAAGTGATATTTCTGAAGCAGGTAATAAAATGGATGTCTTTGCATCAATTTTCGGACACTAAAGGTAAACAACTGATAGAGAGATGATCTAAGGGCATTCTCAACTCGATTTCACTTCCTTAACATCTCTCGACTTGATCTCTCTTACTTGAGCTGGCTATTTAGCAACAACCAGAAGAACACCCACCAGTAAACAAATGAACTTGGATGCTAATTAAACGGAAGACAACTGAAGGAGGCATTGTTTACAAGCAATGGAATTTTAAAAGTTGAATGATAGTGAGAGCGAACACGAAATAACGGAGAGTATTCTGATTCCTTTCTTTGTAAGAAGATGATCACCTGAATATGATCTGACATAACAGTGAATCCTCACTTACCAACTCTCATACACTTCATGAAACTTGTAGTACTAAACTTTGGTGAAGGGAAGGTCTGCTGCCTTCATTATGGCTACTAAAATCATTTTGGAATCAAATTCTCTCTTCTCAACTGTTTACAAAATTCTAAAATTAACGAGGGGTTTCATTTCGTGGCTGAGTGGTCTAGTGGTATGATTCTCGCTTTGGGTGCGAGAGGTCCCGGTTTCGATCACCGGCTCAGCCCATAGCCGGTTTTTTTTGTTTTTCAATATGTCATATTTTGGCTGGCATATATTTTCAACTGAACTACCTCATTTAGAAGATGGATAAATTCAGGGAACATTTAGTTATCGAAGTAGCGGATGATCAGAACTCAGTTGTTACCTTTTTATACCGAGTTCTATGCAACTTAAAATCGAAAACTAATGGTACTGTGAAGGAGGACAGTAAGTCATCCTTCCTCTCAGTTCTCTTCTAGCTCTTTTCTACAAGCTTATATCTTATTATGACAGATAAATTAATGATTACCCTGATCTCAACTAAGGATCATATCTCCTACACTACACGATAGTCGCTTGCTCGCTCGCTCGGTCGAAAGATTGTTTGACGATTCCGGTTTTATGGAATCCATTTTGGCATGTAACTAAATCACC
Source organism: Dipetalonema caudispina (assembly GCA_013365325.1). NCBI lineage: Eukaryota > Metazoa > Nematoda > Chromadorea > Rhabditida > Onchocercidae > Dipetalonema > Dipetalonema caudispina. The sequence goes on along the minus strand of JABVXV010000306.1, from coordinate 44,077 downwards.
AGTTTCGTGATCTTCCACAGATAGAATGTGGTAATGATGCTATGATGCATATACAATGGAAGTTTGGCAGTTCAAACTCTTATTTCCGGAAATTTTTAACAAAAATGGCCTACAATGGACAGCTACTTTTGATGGCAGACACCAGTAAGCCTCTCTTAAGAAGTGAAAACATGATTTATATTCGGAATGTTGCCTTTTCAGCTTTCCGAGACGTATTACTGTCTCTTCTCCAATCTGATCAGTTCGTCAGGAATAAGTGCCGATGACATTGAATGGATAGATGATAAGAGAAGTTTGAAAGACATAGCGAATATGTTCAATATGGCCGTTGTCAAGCTAATAAACCACATTTCATAGTTTCACTCATATCCGGGATCGTGATTCTATTTTTAGCTATACAACTTTGTCTTTTACACTATTCCTCTTCTTCAAACTTTTGTTCATAAATCGACAGAGAAATTGTCAGCAAAGCTTAAGCCTAATAGCAATATGTCGTATAAAAGAATCGCTTTTATATACTCTCAGATTCGTTAACTCTTTCGCTTTTTACATGAACTGAGGAATGATCCAATTACTGCATCGATTCCCTGGAAGAGTTTCAAATCACAATAGAACAGTTACGTAGGAGTTTTTGCACCAATTAGTGCAATTAAAGTAGTGCATTCGCAATTATATTCCGACTAATTTTTGATGGTATAAAAATTAAAAAATAACGAAGAGGACGAGTTTTAAGGAAATCTTACTAGCAACTAGCACTTACGGTATGGATTGCATTTAATTTATTATTTCTGAATTCTAATTTAAATAGTTGCTTGTTCATAATACCACAGAAAAAATATTGAAAAGAAAAGAAATTCTTCTAAGAAAAATTACTTTTCATTAAAAGAATAGTTAAAAAGATTTTTTTTTGAATTAGCTAGCACTTTGAACTAATCTTCACTTGGCCATAACGAAGTTGATATGTTAATTCGGACTAACCGTAAAACGGACGAAGAAAATAACCCTTAGCATTTTTGAAAAAAAGAACTGTAAAATATAGGCAAACACAAAATGAATATACACAAAATCATTCCTTCACATTTCAGTTTGTCAAATGCTTTCTGTAGTGAACTTGAGGTCAGATTTAAATTGTATTGGAATTCAACCACGGACAGTATCTTGCAAAGCTATTTAATGCAAAATCAGTATAATTTCCAATTTTGTTAAAATATATTGGTGATATATAAGACGGCACGTGTGATATTACAGTGTGAAATTACAGCAAAAAATGCAAATAATCAGTCACAACAACAAAAAAATAACACAAAGAAATATGCCAAAATCACAGAAAACAAAAATATCTTTTCAGTAAATAGCCAGAGGTAAGCGAATACCCAACGCCACTAAGATTCGCTACTACAATTTGAGACTATGCAGACTACTTCAGAAAGATTGGTTATGCTCTGAAATGCTTCAGACAATGATATTTGAATTAGATGAAAACGTTATTAAGAGAATGATTAGCTAATTAAGGTTGAAGTTGCTGGGTCTTTGGAGTTAGTGAAGTTTGAGGGAGTGCCAAGGCTGGAAATTTTTATCATAAAACAAATGAATCGCGAAATATTCAAATTCAGAAAGATTTTGTAACATTTGGAGTTGCTGTGAGCAATTTTCCTCACATTCAAAATTAGCCTCGTCAGAATATCCAACATTTACTGCCATCAGTTAGTTGAAGGAATCTTTGTTTTCTTTGCCTTTTGCTTTGATAGAACTTTTGTTTCATTGAAGTTTTGTCGACGAATGTCAACATTAGTCGGTGCAGCAACAGTAGCCTTACAATATGACCTCATGAGTCTTTGCTCTACCTGAACGGCCTTTCGATCGGCAGCACGAACATCGTAGCGATGACAGCGGTAATACACTGTGTTCCACAACATATCGTGAATTTTCGTCCTAAACTACGAATTTTATTGTTATTACTATTCTAACCAGTAGAAATATCCAACAAATCTAATTACTAAATCTGGATGCTCAAATATTGGAAGTGAGCTGAAATAACAGCGTGAAAAGTCCAAAGCTATCATCAAGTTGTCAAAAATTCATTTGGCAACTCTTATGCATTCTTTCTTATCATTATGATTACTTTGTTACTGTATCGTTGCATTTGTTTTTTTCTTAAATTGCTATGAGAAATGAAAAAATTATAATTTTCAAATTTATCCTATCAGTTCTCGCTTGAACTGAGTAATGTATGCAAAACGGAAAGTGATTGATTTGAGTTAAATAAAGATGCAAAATTTAGTACTGCTGCCGTGAACTGTTTTAGGAAATATTAGCATCATTTATACGGCTCATTCACATGATTCATGTTAAAGTTAGCAATTTTGGAAAAATGAAGAAAATAAACTTGACTTTAGGAAAACTGCTCAGCTTTTGCCTTTTTTTCGGAGTTGGCAATAAATTGACATGTTCAGTCCTACTTAATGATTTGCGAAGGATGTTAATTTTTTGAGTGACTACATTCGATTGTTTATCAGATTGCTTTTTCTCGGTTACTCTCATCATCTGCATTATCAATCGGTCTAAATTTTTCTGCTAAACACCGGAAACACAAACTGGAATGAAATAACTCAGCAATACTCTAATAATGAAGGATTCTGATCTTTGGCTATCAGAACGGTTATCGAACTGGAAGAAATGGCCATCTTCTAATAAAAATAAATTAAAAAAGAGGGAAAATCCATAAGTTATTTACCCATAAGGTCTCTATTAGAAAGTGATACATCAGCCCTTGAAAGTCACAAAATTACAAACTTATCTATTTTAAATTAACTATAACAAAGCTCGAAGAATAATAGAGTAAAGAAAAACGTCTAACTTCTTACCTTATCTTGGACTACCTTGGAAAGGGAAGCATAAATAAATAAGTAGCATTGTTCATCTTTTGCCATTAACCATATGCTGTCATTCATAAGGGTAGGAACTCTTGATAATGGTCATTAAGGGGTCAAATCAAATGACTGCACATATAAATCTTGCGTAATATAAGCTATAAAAGTAAATAAAATGTAGAAGATAATGATTCTCGGGAAATATACAATTCGATACTTTTCTCGAAAGAGCGCGCGATAACTTCGTATATAACGAAAGCTCATATTGCAGGGTAAATAAGATTTAGAGAGAGAAAAGCCCAGTAATGATACTAGATTGAGGGTATTACCCATAGAATTGAGTGATGGATCAAGAAAGAAGAGATTGATAAAAGGAAAGAGAATTGTTGGAGAGAAAATGAAGCCATTTGTTGAACTGCTTGTCGAAATTGGCCTCATTACAGGGAAGAATGTAACAGATATGGAAGATGAATAAGAAGTCTGAAAAACGCCAGATTGGTATCCTTTGCAGTAGCATATTATGTCGTCAACTACTCCAATTCGAACTTTCTTCGATGTAGCCGCTGAAGGCATTTCAATTGGAAGACTTACTTTTGAGGTTACATCAGTCGATTTCAGATATAGTTCCCAAAGCTCGTTTCAGAAACCATTTTGCATCATTTTCTAAATTATAAGAGAAGGATCATCTAATTGAAATAAATCCAATCTAATTTTCTTTATCTTTCAAGTTGAGAAATGACATCTGTCCAAAGACTTGTGAAAATTTTCGAGCACTTTGCACTGGTGAAAAAGGATTCGGTTATAAGGGTTGCCTTTTCTATCGTATCATCCCTGGATTTTGCGCATGCGTAAGTTAATTGCTTTGAAAGACAGTTATTGCTTGAGGAGATTTAAGCGACTCGTTTCATTTAAAGTAATCAATCTAAATAGTTTCTTCCATGTGCACAAGCATAATCCGCGGTGGAAATGCAGAAGGTCAAAACTGTTGAGAATAGAACAGGAAAAATAGCTGGAAATTTTTAAGCCTAAAACTTAAAATACTAATGAATGGATCTGTTATAGAGCGGTGACTTCGAAACAAACAATGCTGAACGAAGTGGTGGACGCTCGATATTTGGTGAGAAATATTTTGAAGACGAAAATTTTGTCTTAAAACACAATAATCGTGGAGTACTATCGATGGATAACTACGGTTGGCCAAACACCGTTAGTTCGCGGTTCTTCATTACTTTCGACGAGGCTCCATGGTAAGCCTCTTGCATCTTTTGTTGACCTTAAATATTTTTTGCATTTCATCCATAGCAATCCAATCTTTCTGATGTATCTTGCTGGAAAGGCAATCTACAACCAACAAGCTCTGTCAATTCCCTTCTGGTACCTGTTTTACCGCAATGTTTCCAAATATTGTAGCAAACAGTTCTAGTTTTCGTTTTTAAAACAAGAAATGATCTCAAAATGATTCATCCTTCTTTATCTATTTCCTCGAAATATTTTGTCGAAGGTTGGACGACTATCACGTGGCATTTGGTAACCTGGTAGATGGCTTCGATACGCTCGATCGCTTGGAATCTTTTGGTATCTTAGAAGGATACGGTGCACAGAAAGGACGTACTTCTGCGACAGTTATCATTCAGAATTGCGGTCAAATTTCTTGAATGCTTATTTACAGTTAAGGAAAGCAGCGCATAAATGCACTCAGATAGGATGTGTATTGAAGGGAAAAGAAAATAAAAAAGGAAGGAACAATTTTATTTAATTCGTTTATTCCTAAATAGGCTCCTACTCAACCATTCCGTGGCTTCCATTTCTATTCTAAGTGTTGAAGTACCAATAGGAATGTCATTAAGTTTATAAGTGAAATGGACAGCTTTGGCTAGCAAATATATGATGAGATTTGCAGCTTTTTCATTCTAGTCATATTCCCAATGTTACAAGCCACCATCATTGTTGTGCAATGTGTTCAATGTAATCAATTCAAATTATAAAATTTATAAGTTTCGAAAAGCGGTGATTAAAATAATTTCATTTGGTGAGAGCACTTGATAATAATTCATTTGAAAAATAATGCAAAGAAACCTTTGCCAAGGGAAAAACATCGACTCTTTTTGATTCATAGATTTAACAATTCTTTTTTCCGAAATCCCTAAACTCTATGAATTTTCTTCACTTTTTACTTGCAGTGTATTTGCAAACACATGTTGACCGGCATCGGCAATGGGGATACCCGGAACTCTGAAATAAAATCGATTTTGTCTTATATCACTTCTTTCGTGGAAAAATTATAACTTCCCAAACTGATCACTGTTGATCGGTACTCATGCAAGCCAGAAGTAAAAATCGTTGATCAGATGGGAATAATTAAGCAGACGCGCATGTATAAAGGAATGATGTAAATGGGACAATTAATTATGCATCTATATAGAGTCAAGTGAGAGGGACAGGCTTAAAACCGATAATGACATTTTTGCCTAGCAGCTGCCTGATCTGAGCCATGAATTTACAGCAGACTGATGAATAACGTATCAATGAAGAAAGGTGGTTCATTTTGTGGGACAAATTAATGATACATACGACAAAACGGAGAGCAAAGTTTACACCACAACTGGAAAAAAGACAATAGGAGGTCGATACTCTATTAAATTACTTCAAATTATCTTCCAGAAACTTCTTTCTGAAAATTGTCATATAGCCTAATCACAAAACGGACTGCACAATTACCTTCAAGAAACATTCTCCTCCCCCATCTCCACCTCCCCTTTCCCCCCCTCCCTCCCTCAATTTTACATTGTCACAAAAAGTTTTCCTGAAAAGGAAAGAAGAAAAAACTCAGCAAAACTCTCTAGAAAGGCATTAAAAAAGCAACAAAAATGCATGCATTTATCTCAGTCTTGAAAATCACGGACATATGTGCGCGGCACTGACACAAAATTAGCCCTGAAAAAAGAAATTTTAGAAATTCCTTTATTTCTCTTACATTTTGCAAAAGCAAAAAACATACATCATTTGGCAATGTGTAGTGAAATGAAAAATACATCTTTCTGTATGCAATTGTCTGATAAGGGATAAATTATTTCAAGAAAAAATAAACAATTTGCATAAAATTGAATGAGGTGCTTGACCGACTATAATAAAACTGAAGGACAATAAACAAAGAAAAGTAATGTCAAGATAGCAACACATATACCAGCAGTCGCAGGGTTCGTAGAGTATTTGTTTAAGTACGCTGATGGCTCATCAATTCATGCTTGATTGCTTTCTCATCAATATCTGAGATATCGCTTGCTTGTACTTGCATCAAACTTTCCAAACCCAATGTGGCTTTCAAAGCACGAACCGATGATGCATATAACATACGTCTACGTACCGGTGCTTCATCCGGACAGCTGCAAAAAATACACTGAAACTTAGAAATTATAAAAATAAAACAACCATATGAAACAATACCCGATGACTGTGAACATGTTGTAAAATATCAGAAGAGAATTTCATACATCAATTTATGAATTGTCGAACATTTGATGATCGAAAGCAAAAGTTAGTTCATAAAAGAGGATGGAAAAACCACTGAAGATATTCGTCATCAGTTATCTTTCACTTCAAGCAACATTGTTACGGATGATAATCAGTAACTTACTACTGCACGAAAACAACTTTGGTAAGCCGCGATGCAGCATCTGTGCCTTGCCGTTGTACCTGCACTTCAACATCTACTGCAGCATAACGACATTCCTTACCGTCACCTACACTTTTCCGAATTTCCTGAAATTTAAATTCTCTAGTTTATTGCTAAATCTTCCGGCATAAACAAATATCAGTGGTAGATGAAGGAAATGCAAGAGCAAATGCAAATACAGATCTACAAACAGAAAGGGAAAATGATACAGAAGGTTAAAGGATGGCAATGCTTGAACAGAATGGCAGATTTCTTCTAGTTTTGCTTTTCTAAGCATTGGCTATTCTGCAAGAGGTTCATTGCCAGTGGGGCAAGATAATGAAACTTTACATCTATAATATGAGCAATAGAGTTATCAGTCTTCGAAAACAGTTCATAAAATGTGAAATGTCCCAAGACTATCTGCTATATTTATGAACAGTTTGTAGAAAATGCAGCTCACCTCAACGAATTCAGAATACGGTGCATTCTTGTTGCCAATCTTATCAACGATAATTGTCGTGTCATCATCCGAAATTCGAAATATTATGTAAGAATGCTGATGCTTCTGATGCAGTTCATCATATGCTTTCTTGCAACTTGCATCCACTTTTACACCTGATGCCTGCAAAAAAAAGAAAAAACAAACTACGTATTGTTGTCTTATCATGAGTAAAACAAATTCTAATTCTACGAGGGGAGAGAAGCTGCACTGTCGATAAAAAGCTAAGGATGAAATTGGAGAATTTAGAATCGTTCAACTCCATGAACATACAGAAGTGGGCAAGTCGGCATATATCAACGCATTCCACCTATAGTTTGAAAAATTACCCTTATTGTGAAAGACAATTTCATCCATTTTTAACACAATGTTTAACCATATTTTTTCTTGAGTAATATCCGGAAACAATTTATCGTTTTATTTTAATACTCTACCACCCACCGACAGTAAATAGATCTCAAAACAGCCCACCAACTGCATCAGTCGTAAAATCTCCCGTATCCTCACTCGTAGATGAATTACATTTACTATAAAAGAAAAAAGAAGCATACCATTCCGGATCAGAAATGCAAAACCAACTAAACTGATTCACTCAAAAATTACAAAACGTAATCGAAATATGTGAATTGCTTTGCGGGATGGGAAAACTATCCCTATATTTTGATTGGGAGAATGCAGATAAAGCTGCCGAGTATTATCAATCCCATCATCATCCAAACATGCATGTATGATTTTGTTTTAGTCACACTTTCCTTCTGCTGTTGTTGGCAGATGATACTTAAATTTTAAATCATTATAAAAGGACAAAATTTTTTATCGACGAAGTTAAGTTTAATTTAAACAATGAAAAAATGAACAAACAAACCACACACTGCAAACAAAGTGAAAAGATAAAAACGAATGACGTTACTAAAAAAGTAAACACAATCAATAAATATGTTAACGCGTAGTCAAATTAGTATAAGAAAGATGAGAAAAGATTTTATTATCCACTTGAAAAAACTCGTAAGAACTCAAAAATTTCTTCCATAATTGTTTATCGCAAAACTTTAGTACATGCAAATTCTTAAATTAATTTCATATATTTCCAAGGGTTACCAAAGATAGAACTAACTCTCAACGTCTTCTTTCTCTCATCCGTAATCCGACGCAGCAACTACTCTGTCACCGATTAATCCAGAATCTCTTTCAGGATTCCCTGATAAAATTGGGGAAACTTTATTACAAGACGAAAAGTGATATTCGTAAAACTCGGTCAATTAGAAAATCATTCTGGACTGACAAATTTTGTTCGCTTACCTATAAACAAACGTAAGCAGCCAATTGAACGATCTGAAAACTACAGCACGGCAGTAAACGATACTTTAGCGGTATTTGAAAAAACTGTGATGACTTCTCTTGAGCAAAAGCTTAGAGACAAAAATACCACAATCGTAAAGCATCATCATTACATGGACCAAAAATGGTGATTAAAAAATGAACAAATATAACTTCCATGATTACTGCTGTAATTAAGCTAGTTCCATCCTACTTTTCATTCCCAAATAGCAACATGGTAATTCGAACAATTTGTATAAACATTTCCACGAATATACTTTAAAGACGAATAAACTCTTACCAAAATACAAGTTTTTAAGGTTCTTTTCACAATGTTAATTTTGGGTTAGAATGAGGGCAAAAAACAATCAGTGTTAACATGAAATGTAATTAATTTTGTCACTGGCATAGCATGAAATAAGGAACCAAACTTTTAATTAAAGCACTTATCGGTCGCCATATTTCTCAGTAAGCTTTGAAATCAGCTCTCTATGTGACATTTCGGATTCATCGGATACCTGGAAAACATAATTATGTCTCATAGAAATCACCAAAAGTAGGGCTGTGAAAACAGCATTACATTGCATAACAACAACAGAACACGGGCATCTTCAAAGAAGAATATAGGATTTAAAAAAATCGATTCTCATATTTGCCTCACAAAACTGGATGCAATGTATTTCTTCCACTTTAATTTATCATGTCTCAAGTCATTCTCACAGTACCATGGATCGCCTTGATCTTGGAGATATACGTGTCTAACTGTCTACCTATTATTCCGACAACCAAATGAGGAAGTATTAAAGATTAAAACTGATCATCTCCCTTGAACTGTGATGAAGTAATTAGAATTTGTGTTACAAAAAATAAAAAAAAAAAAAAATGGAATACATAATCATAATATCTGAATTACCTGGAACTGAATGATTTTCTCAGTACCAAGTGACGCCTTAATTGCTGATGCTGATGAGGCATAAACCATTTTCTTTTTAATTGATGCACCGTCCGGGCATCTGTAATTGATTGAATTAGAACGATACGTAAAAAGACAAAAAAAAAACTTCAAATACCTTCAATGAGACATCATTCATTCCGCTGAAGAAACCTCTAATTGCCCTAAATTTTTAACGTTTGAGCAAATATAGTGAGTACAGGCAAATCAGATGATGTTATAAAACTAACATTTGAAGGAAGACAATTTTGTCCATTTTCGAAGTCCCTGCACCAACTCTCGAGCATGTAAATTTGAAATCAAAGACCGCATATCGGCAATCTTTGAAATTATCTGTCCTTTCTCTCAAATCTTCTATGAATCGCCCAAATGCTTCTTTCGAATTTGTTTCATAATCATCCACAGTAAGCTCTAATTCATCCTGAGCTATCGCAGCTTCAACAACCACTTCACGATCCTGCAAAACGTAAGAAAAGTTAAGTGTACAGTTACCCATGACGTTTTGATTCAAAATAAAAAGTTTATGGAAAAAAGGTGCCCATAATTAGAACATTTCCTAATACTTTATCTCAGCATCAAAGTGATCCTCACATTACCCTGTTTCTTTTTTTCACTGCTGCAGAACTTGACTGAATGTACACTTCTAATTAGAATTTCTCTCTTTTTTTTGTACTTCGAATCACAAATAATTGTTGAACTGCGCTTGTCATTGTCTCATTTCAAATGCATCAAAACAGATCAAGGAAAACCCTATGTTGATAAAGCTATTTTCTTATATCAGCTTCTCATAATGGCAACTGTTTGACTTTAAAAAATATTAGTAGGGTTTTTAGTCTATTCAGGATAGGTATTTCTAGGTTGGTGACGGCTCAGACATCTGAATAGCCGCACAATCATCGCCTCAACAACTAATTCTGTGGAATGAAGAGAGGGAAGAAAAATAAAGAGATTTAAAAACAAAATGTAAACCTCTATTTTAAAAAGAATATATCTGTATTCTTTGCTATCCGAAAGACGTTGAAATGATCGCTGGACATCAGGATTAACGCTTACACCAGACGTTGACTGCAACATAACCAAAATTAATAAAATGCATTCTATAAAAAATGAAAGACTAAAAAATTTCGACAAGAAATACATGCATTAAACAAAACACATCAACCGTTAAGGAGAGAAAAACATCTCGGATAAGTCAGAAATTTTAATGGAGAATATGTTAGCAACACTGCAACACACAATCGGCAGTTTTATCATTAATTTTCAGGTCTTCTATAGCTATGAGTACCGAAATTTGTATTTCTTGAAGCATCCTTGCTGAATCAAACCTTCATTTCCGGGAAGATGAAATTATTACGCTGCATAAAGAGTACAGCTATGTGAGTGATATTTCCTGTCAGGTTACTAATGATTGCAATAATGGATTCGGCATAAGTTCCCACTTACTTTTATATGGCTCATATAAATAAAAATATGTAAGCTTATTTTAAGTTCTGCAAATATAGGTTAAAGGAATGGGAAACGAATCAATATGTGCAACTGTAATATGCCCTTAATTACCACATCTAACAGTAATATAGTACAAAATCATTTAATACTCAGTAATTTTTACCATTAATGACAGTGGCTAAACTCAGAAATCCCTTGATTCCGAACGTAAGTATTTATCCGGTTATATAACTCACGCTTATTCACTCATCCATATAAAGAACAGTGTCCAAAATTCGAGATCATTTACTCAATCTTGGAATGCTTTAACGATAAAATGAAACACTGTAAAAACATTTCTTTTCTATGCAAACATTGATTTATTTGAACAGACTTTAAGTAAACAGAATATAGAAAAAAGATTTCCAGTGTCTAACATATATCATACAGCGTACTGAATAAGAAAAGTGCCTTAAAACCATATCAATCACCAAAGACTCTAGTAATCTACACCAATGCTGTTGCAGGCATGAAAAGATACCATTTGTTCAAATTCTTTCATTATGCAATCACGACAAAATTTCCCCGAACTCAACAAATCTTCATGCTTTTTGCAATATAAAAAAAAATTCAAAATACATGAACTCACTTTTTTCAACATTTAGAAGTCAGGAACAATAGCTAGATATTCTTATTTGACCTAACATACCACCCTGCAAACGTCTTATCAGGATTAAAAGTAGCAAATACTATAAAAATTGTATAATGCTTGTGTGATGGCTAAAAGCAACAACGACAGCTGCTCCTCAGCCATGCCATTTCCCCCTATCATTTAACATATCCCACAACAAACGCTCCTAGAAGCAAAGTCTCAATAACAAATGTCAGTCAGGGAAAAATAAATACAGAACTAATAATGAGATTTATTGATACTAATGGGAGATATCAAATATGCATGCATACTTTTGTCTCTTCGTCTAGGACATATTTTTATCTGATCTAAAAAGCAATTCTTCAGCGTTCTTGGCAGAAAGAAAAATAGCTTAACAAATCAAAGAGAGGAGGAGAAGGAGAAAAAAGACAGAAGATTGCTTTGTGACTTGGAAGACAAGGAGAAATTCATTTGCCCTGCCCGAAGAAATGAGCTTCTCGAAACAATCTTAAAAATAATCAGATTCCTGGACGGAAAATTAATCTAACTCTTCTGACTAGAAAATGGTATAGTAGAACAAGCAGAAAGTACAGGAAGATGCAGATATTATCAGAGAAACTAATTCAACTTTTTTGCCGACAAAAATCCTTCCATAAGGATATATCAATTACCATCGAAAGTAATATAACGGCCAGTTGCTTATGCAATTTTTCTAAAACCTATCAAACGAAAACCACAGAGGAAACCTCCCTGGATTCTTAGGAAGAACTTTGAATCTGAAAAACTGAAATGAATCCATTATTATTATAATTTTCTAAACCAATGGAAGTATTTTAAAAACTGAAAAACGAAACGAAGAGTACTAACCATTATACAGTAGTAATGAAGAAACCGATAAAAAACAAATCAATAGCAACAGTACGATAGCCTCGTCAATTCTAGTTGTTGATAGACGAGGAGCCTGAAAAAGTCCTGAATTTATAAACTTGACCGTTACCTTCTCCCATACTCTCTTTCGTCTATTTGGATTAATTACTACGCAACAAAGGACAGCATCAACTGCTGTGTAAAATATACTCCTAAATATAAATAAGATTAAAACAACAGGAATAAAATTACTGGCACAAATACAGAAATATGTGGTTATCATATCTTCATGTTTAATGAAATTCGTCCCTGAAGACTTCGTTAATGCAAAATCTGTTTCACGGTAATAGCAACATCAATAATGATATTAATCAATTATGATAGAAAGTCAATAAAATATGTATTATCCATGATGCTATCACGACAATAAAGACAATGATTATTTAAAACGACACAGCACAAAATATAAATTAGCTTACATCGTCAAGTTTAGTCAGTTTTAGCTTGGATATGGAACCTTAACGTATGTTCCAATCTTATTTTCTTGAAACGATCTTTCCATTCATAGATTGCTATTTCAAAGCAAGAAAATCTTAATCAATCTAAGAAGCATGTAGGGAGACTGTGTAAATAACTGGCCAGCACTTTTGCAAATATTTAAATTTCACAATGATACTAACCAACAAGTGAGGAACACTTCCATTTTCTGATTAAAACTATCCAAATCACATTGTTTCCATTCTGATGGCTCTTTCTCTAAACATTTTGCTTTACACTTACTTATACGAACACACAATCTACCACCCTTAAAGAGCACTTATTCAACTACTCAATGACATCATTGCGTAATAAAAAATGAATAAGAGGGCCTAGTCAATATGCATTCTATCGGTATACACAATGCTCTTATTTCCGTACCTAGAAATCAGTATCGATTACACAAACATTAATTATAATTCTGAAAATTAATATATTCATTAACTACTCAGAGGATTTTAATTCAACCACCATTTTATTCGTTGCTCCCAATAGACAGCACAATTAATTAAGCGTGAACACAAGGATGGATTCGACATAAACGGATCGTATCGTAAAAAACCGGTCCGTTAGATTATAAAAGATGGAGTGGAACAAAAAAACAACGTGGATTTCCTCATTACACAGGGTAACGGAGAGCATTTCAAATTGGAAATGTGAAACACATACTCCACAACAAACGTCGAAAACTGGCCGTCCCTCCTTCACATATATACGGAGAGAGAGAGAGAGAGAGAGACAGACACATGTAGATAATGTATGTTTGGTGAGGATGCGTTGCTGTCGCCTCGTTGAATCTGCCCTCTTTCCGAACCAAAATGAACCACCAACCAACCAACCAACCAACGAACGAACCAACCAACGAACCAACCAACCAACCGGCCAACCAACGAACCAACCAAACTAACCCAATAACTAACTCTATCCAGCACTAGCCCACTACCACTCACTATCACCATCACTGACAACGCCCACTATCCGCACCGCAATACTACCACCACCACCACCACCAGCAACAGCAGCAGCGGCAACAGCAGCACTCCAATACTATAAACAAAATTTAAATTGTCATTGTCCAAAATTTTCTCTCCTGATCAATCCAAACTCTAACCATCCTATGCCATTCACCTATCCTGCATATATGCTATCCACTTCATCGATGTATCAACGATGGCAAATGTCAGAAGTGGTTTAAAAAATCCTTAACATTCATTGATTAGTCATAATTTCCTTTATTTCACAAATTGAAGTGATTCAGCAATTTTATCTTGCCAACAGATGGAATTCTAAGTCCTAAAACGTGCGGCCAAGGATAGATTATTAAATCTCATTCCTTGTATCGCTATACTTTATACTCCATACATTTTACTATACAGCAATAGAAATTCGATGCTACCAAAAAAATGATGGAATCAAAGAATAAAAATACTCTGCAATGATTAACTATAAGCATACATTTCATGAACCATTCATTCCTTTTCCTTTGATAGATGAGAAAGATGAATGATTTTAGTGTTCATCTGACGAATGAGATCAATTATAATTATAAAGTGTAGGATAAGTCAAGGATGATCAATAATGGTAGTTGAGAGAAATAAATGAATGCAGCTGCTAATAATAAAGAAAGTGACCTGGATCAAATCACCCATTCAACAATGAAGAATGTCTGTACTATCGAACTTACCCATCCAACTGGTCTCAGTTATTACTTCCCTTCCATTCAAACAATATCATTTTATGAAAAAGTATTGGCCTCTCTGTTAAATGCCTTAGCTATTGTCATCGTTGTAGGATCAAACAATCCTAACAATGTACAAAACTTTATCAGTAAGTACATCCAAAGCATTAACAATAATCATTAGGAGTCTCTTCCACTGCTATAATCTTAGTAAACATAAACACGAATAAAACTTGACGGCATAAATTACAGCAATACTTTTTCGTACGTACATATTTCAGAAGAATTGAAAGCTACGAATGCTTATTTCCCATTTGTTACTTATTATCTCATTTTTACCACTTAATTTCTTAAGATTTTGTCGTAACGCAACGATACATATTTTATGGAATTGTAAGCTTTGAAACATAGAACAAATCAGCTGATTAGGAATTTCAGTAACGCTCAGCCTTACGCTCGTCCACAACCATCAATCAATCTGTCGAAATAATGCTTACTGCTGAGTATGAATTAAACGATGGTAAGAGTAGCTTTCTCCAGTTACTCAACTCTGATGAAGAGTAGTAGCAGTAGGGAAATAAAGGCCAAAAATTAGTTGGCAGTTGCTATAGTTTGAATCACTTACCAAATCATCTGTTAGGAGGAGGTGAAAGTGAACGTTACCCGACAACAAATGCCTCCATACTATGTAATTCCTTCTGCTATAAAGTTAGGTAGTCATTTCCTTTCCTTTCCTTTTCAAACGATCAAAACACTCACTTACTTATATTATCTATCGATCCATTACAATCTCTAAATAAGAAATTTTCAGGTCTTAATTGATTGATTTCTTTCGTGGACCACCCATTTCCATTTTCAAAATGAATTACTGGCTAAAAAAAGCCTAAAAAGCATATCAGATAATGAGAAATATAAGTTATAATTTCCAGACTTATTTCATTGTAAAATACTTTCGCGATTCTATGTATTCCATACAATTTTATAGAATAATGACCGGGATCAAGAAAAGGAAGACAATCCAATATTGACGACTATAAAACAACAAAACAAATGAAGGCTTTAATCAAATACTTCATTAAACGATATAGCTCTAGAATTCAGATACCTATTCGATCAATCACTTTAACCCGTTAACATGATCAAAACATCGAAAACAAAAGATATAATGACGCTTGGAATTTATTACGCAAATAGTAATCTGTTATGCATTGAATTACTTCAGAAATAAAAAAACAAAAAATAACGCAACGATGTTACCATATCAAACCGTCGGAGTGACCTTATTGGAAAAGAGGTCAAGAAAATTTTGCTTTGAAATCTGGCAGAGGCAGGAGAATGTATCATGCAGGATAACTTAGGAAGTACCCAATTCAGAACCTGTCAATCATTCATATATCAGAGCTACACACCTATCAAATAATGAAGCAGTAAGTATGAGCAAATACTCGGTTGAACATTAAACGCTAAAAGATAAATTAACAAATTAGTTAATCATTATTGAAACTAATTTCAAAACTGTGCCGTTTGCTACCACACCCGATACGATTAACCAGTGAATTTGATATGAGTATGCACAGCGCTCTGTTATATGTTTCTACTTTTCTACATTACAATATATGAGGAAATGCTAGGAAGATTTTTGTGTATTTGCTTCAAAAATGAGATCTGAGGAGGGGGAGAGATGATTGCTTTAACATGACATGGTAGCAGATGTTCCGCTAACGAAGCCGATGATATATCTAGAGAAAAAGAGGAAATAACTGATTACTAATGAAGCATTTTTTCGATTAAACACAAAACGCGTTAAGCAGTATGTCCAGCGGGATGACACCCTTCAAGAAACCTTGCAAGTTACAGTTGCTAATTATGAATGTTTAATTCTAATTTTCACATGCATTCGTTTAACAGATCAACAAGAATACTTCTGGTTGACTTGTAAGGACGAATTTTGCCTTTAAAGTTACGTAAAATCAGAAAAGTGACTTTCAAATACCTTTAAAACAAACTCTGGGGAATTAAAATGTGGCACACTACCCAGTTCATCTAACAATATGCAATATTACGAGAAAAAAAATACTCTGTGCAAAGTGAACATATGTTACATATACTATTACACTTCATAAATAATATAGAGTGATAAGAGCTCTATGGTCATGGCAATTCCGTAACAAGGAAATGAATAACAGTATATTTAGAATCCCTAGAAAGCAAAAAAACGATTGCAAACCCGTAGAAAAAATTTTATTGACCATGCAAAACATACAATATTATGCGAAAGATAAAATCAAATTCTTACGAACTTTCTCACAAGTATCGGAAAAAAAAACCCCGAAATGAAGTTTAGAATTTGAAAAATCACTGGTACCTTCTATATAAAGTGCAGACAGAGCATATAAATAGTCATGAACATGTATAAAAATTTAACTGTACAGAAAATTTAGAATTTCCGAACGGTGACACTAATAATGCTTGCCTGCTTCGGAAAGACAAGTTGTATGAAAATTTGAGGTACTCACAAATAGTTTGAACAGTATAGTGCAGGAATGGGTATTCGAAATCAACCATGTTCCCGCATTAATACATCACTGAAAAGAACAAATCAATAAAAATAATAAAAATCCAATATTTTTTAAATTGATAGTACCATGGATCATTTTAAAAAGAATCTTAATCTATTAAAGAAGTTAATGACTGGAAGGAATTGGGGCTGCAGCTAGTTATGATAGTGATAGTTCCACTCTTGGGTAGTTTTTGGCAACACGTTCTGTCCTACAATATTTTTAAAGGAAGGAAATTTTTCACTAACTAACCTTTTAGTTAAAGTAACAGACCAAAAATAATCAAATATTAGTTACTTGTCCATTGAAAAGATGCTCTAAGCTTTCCGGTGTATCGTTATGTTTCAACACGCTTTTGGACCACAAGATCAATCGGAAAAGATTCTCTAACTTCGGTGCAGACGGTTTATTCAAAGCTTCCAGAATAGCACTATTTACATCATTGGCAACCTGTGAATGACAAAATTAGGAGGAAATTCAAAAACCATTTTACGGTAATTTTACTTAGAATCACTTTCGCTGAATATATTGTTTTAAGATTAAAGAAGAAATCCATGATGGATACTTTAATAAGAGGAGGAGAGAAAACTAACAAAAGGACCACTAGAAAATGAGAGAATAATATCAATGGTAGTAATTCATCCAGGTTGGTCTTCAGTTGTGAAGCAAATGCTTAGGGAAAAAAAGAAAAAAGACTCGAAAAATGAAATCTACTCCATTCTCATACAGACAGTGTCTTAAATCCCTATCAGTTTCGCCATATCTTAAAAACGATAATCATTGTGATACAAATAATAAGAAAAGAATATAAACCATCTGACGATGACTCATTTCTAATAGGTATGTATATGGCGAATCTTCAGGTCTTTCAAAAGCAATCATCGCAAAAGCCTTCTGCATTTCTTTTTCCATTTCAGGATGCGCATCTACTTTTTCAACAATAGATTGCGTAAAAGTAACGGCTTCCTCTACCTGAAAATCCTACACTGTGAGGAAATGTAAAATGAATCCATAATTTTCCTTCTTCCATAAAACGCTTCATTAATTATTCATCTGTATAATACAGAGATGTCAATGACGAGGCCAACCATTAAAACAACTCGCTTAATCCACTTCTTCTTTCAGTTGTTGGTCGTTTGATTAACTGATGACCGCATGAAACTAATGTTTATCATAAGCCATAGACATGTAACCAGTTATAACCTTTCAAGGTAGCAAAACGAGTGTAATAATAACAGAAGGGAAAGTTCAAGAAAATAACTATTAGCAACGATTCTGTAAAAGTTGAATCACTATATGATAGGGCTTAATTTTTTTTCCGCTTTTGTTCCTAAATAAGATATTAGGCTTCAATTCATAATTCAATAATTTGTGAGCAGTGGGACCAACAAAGAACCTGAAGTTCACAAAAAGAAACTAGTAAAAGTAACTAACTACAACTTAAACCCACCATCTTACTGCGAATAAGTTCAATGAGATGTTGCTGAAGTAAACGAAGATGAAGAACTGGGTTGCGTTCTAATAAATCGGGCACAACTTTCACAACTTTTTCGATTGCATTTTGTATCTAAACATTCAAATTAAAAGTTCAAGAGAAGAATCGTCATTAAAGGTTTCAAAAGTAGTCCACTTCGATGTTTTTGTTACTACTCCCAGTAAAATACTAACCTTTCTACTGTTCTATATATGCTTACTAACTCTACAACTAATTTTTTATATTCAGGATAACCAGACTTCCATTAAAACCGAGGATAGCTTCTGAATATCTGAATCTAAATTAAATAACTGAAAAAAATGAGAGCTGATAACCACTGCAATAATAGTAGATGATTAGGACTGTTAATAATATAAACCTTTCCTTCCACAATATCATCACGAATACGCATCCGCTGATCCAGATTTTCAATAGCATCTCTCGGGAACGGTATAGAGGCATCTTCGCACAAATATTCTGCTGCCTCCCTGTATCCCTGGGAGATCAAATAGTCCAATACAAGGAATTTCATATATTCTGGACTAAAAAAAGCGTTAAGTCATCACACTGAAATAAATTAACAAATCAAGTAAAATACAATGGATAATTTACGCTAGCAATATAAGTCTTTATCGTGATGCTATACTAAATACAAACATATCCGGTATATAATCGCATAACTTCCATAAAACATGTGCCATCGAATAACTCTGTGAATCTCCCCTTATTATATATCATACGTTTCGAAAGTTTTCTCCAACAGTGTGATGAAGCATAAAAGCGCTGCACATCATCGCATATTGGAATGTGTTAGTATTATGTCAAGCAAACGCCGACTTTACTGAAGTTTATCATTTAACATTCGATCATTTAGAAGAAAAAATCTATCACTAAAAGCTAAGGACATATAAAAGAAAAAACTAACGGCAACTCGTCCGCAACCATTCCCTGGAATCGACCGTACCACCCAACAGCTCCAGCTGTGTTATTTGACACAGTGCTAGCCGGAATTTCACTGTTGTCACTCTCTTCCATTTTTCCTAAGAAGTGATTTTGAAAATGGGAATTTCTTGAAGATCTCTATGACTGGCTATCTCTTAAAGTGATTCTTCACTATACAATGGTTTATTGAAACTTCCTATAACGTATCACAAGTACCTCATGATGTCTAATCCTTCCCGACTTCACTCTCCTGCCTCCTCCTTCCTCTCAACGATTTACTCCATAACGACCGAACAAAACCCCGTTGTTAACTATTCCGACAACAAACATCAATATAGTTGAACCTTATTTTGATGTCCATACTCTCTGACGTCGGATAACTTATACTACTTTACTCACTAAGATTGGAAAAGCATTTGATCAAATACATCGCCAGAAATCACGTCCGTGACACTATGCAAAGTCTCTCATTAAACACAAGTTAGACATCACAAAATGCTAGAACCACCGAAAGCGGTGCACGTGAACTTGTCTCAGGTCTATATGACTTTTTTTCCTGTATAGGAATGAGCAACTAAATACAAACATTTCCAAGTATACGCAAATGAATCAGGCAAGAAAGATACGTCATCCGTCAACTACCACGTAATCCGTCACCATGTCGTCACTTCGCCACGTTAAGCCCCGCCCACCTGTAGTCTTTATTTGAAAACTTTTCATTTTTAAATTATAACAATATGCTATGGCTTCCTTTTTAAAGAGAGCATTAAAATGCTCAATAAAGACGTGAAGCATATACACGCACAGATACGCGCATACATGCACATACATGCAATAGCAATGCACACAAATGCATGCAATGCACACAATACAAGCGATAGCACAAATTCACACATACACTTGCAGCGTATGTACTGCAGATGCACACGTACGTAGGAAGTATTAACGTTGTGATAGATTACGTTTGAGAAGTGAAGCGGTTTAAAAATAAAGCTCAAGTTGTGGAAGTGCGCTAGTGAAGTGTGAGATAAAAATAAGGTGGAGATGGGACCGATTCATTGCGTCCTATTGTTACCTTTGTTACAGGCTGCTTTTGGTTGCTTTCTTCTCTAACGTGGTTCAAGAACTCAGCTTCAGGATTGTGAGGTATGCATAGAAGAGGTTATATGGGTTTGAAATAATCTGAAGAATATCCTACATCAACTCAATTCAATCGGAATTTGAAGACTTACAGATTGAGTATACTCAACCAAAACCTCTGGTAGATTTTTAAATTGTCTTGAAGCGCTCTGATGTATCTTACTCTTTCCTTTGCTCTAAGATCAATGCACATCCGATATCCTGACCATATCAAGAACAGGAGGATATCGAAAGTGTTATACTCGCAATACACAACAAAATGCTTGACTTCTTGATCATACTTCCTAGTTCTAAAGTGTACAGTCTTTTAAAAATGGAAGAAAAGGGATGTCAAAGTTAGTATCTAGAAAGACGGAAGAATAATACTGTAGCTGTTTCTGATTCAAACTTAGAGATTATCATAATTAAGATGGACATGGTCAATTTTTAGTTCATGTATTTTGAAATAGAAGAAACGAAAGCAAATACTGTTAAATAAGCGGCAATCTCACTGAAGTACAAACGTCAAGTCAAATGACGAAAAAACGTTCTTCCAATGGTTTCATGTATTTTGCTGATGCTCGACGGGCTGTTTATGAGGCAGAGAATAAAGGTGTACATTTGACCGCCAAGAAACTGGTTGAACGAGCTACACAAGACTGGAAAATGATGAGCGAAGACGAGCGTCAGAAATGGCGTAGCGAAAGTCGTCGTCGTCGTGACGAGGTTTGTATTTTCTACTGGAATTAGAAGAATTACAACTTGTATTTGCAAAAACAAGACTGATGTATAAACCAAGGTATTGTAAGCTATTGAATTTAGTGTGTCATGCTTTTCACGTAGCCTTCCTGTAGTAAAGCAAATATTATCGATAAATCTCGATTTTATTGGCACACACTTTATGTGAACATGGTACTCGTCAGAGTACTACAGGAAATGTTGTAAAACTCTTACAACATTTCCTAATGGTAAGTTAAGTTGATTTCTTAAAGAAAACGTGTAGACATTTCTAATATAAATCAGCTCCAAACTATTCGCAGCTGATTTAATTCTTTTAGGTTTAGGAGGTGAACAGTTCGTACTTTTGGGAAATACCTGCTCGATAATCATGATAATGTATCTATATCCTTATACTAGCTGTGACTTTATCTTGACTGATGGAAGCTTTCGCATTCCCTGCTTCCGTCCAGTCATTTTGCGTGTTCAGCAATTTCAAAAATTGTCATTATCATTTTGTAGACAACAGCAAATGGCTAAATTTGCAATGAGAAATAATGAAATTAAAACGGATTCCTGTTAAGATAACATAATATACAAAGGTATGTTATGAAGAATGTTGCTAGTATGAATGGAATTTTGGTTTGTTGAAAAAAGAAAAAAAAACAAATTATGTTGATCAGGAGGGTATTCCCAAGACCTTTGTCATCCAGAAGAAACATGTTTGGTGCTACTGCTATTGAAAGATGATTGGAAAATATGTCACTCTTTATATGCCTTGCATTTGCCAGGACGTTTGTAATTTGAATTTAAAATCCTTTCACTGAATTTAAAGTGGTTTCAAATTTCGAGTCTGCAACTCCAAGTATTAAGATTTTGAGTATGATTTTATGCAAATTAAGAAATTAAAAGTAACTTTTATCAAATCTCATTTTAACTGAAAAAATATCTTTCTTTTAATATCAGTTCAGTATGAGCGACAAGTTTACCAAATGCAATCAATTTCAATAATGAATAAATCAAAGACGCGACCATTATCTAAACTGGAACTGTCACTACAGCCGAAACCATTTTCCAACAGACTCACGGAATCAAAGCGTAAATCACTCCGTCAAAACATTTATCAGAAATTGATTTGGAGAGAAAAGGAAAACATGGTTCGAAAAATTTGCTGTATTATTCTGAATTACATTGCGGGAACACCCATAATATCATCTGCCTTATGCTTCTGTACTGTGCTCTACAGCAGTACTGCGCACGACATCCTGCAAACTATGCTTTATTGGGTTGCATCAATTAAAGCACAGTTCGCTGATAGAATAAGCACTATGAAACATCATTCAGAAGCCATAAAAATTCGACTAGAAACTTTTGTATTACCTATTATATCAGGTAGTGTGATATTCACTGATAGGATGACAGTATAACACGATAAAGTGCAGCAAAGTAAAAGCGAGGTGCTGTAATATACTGTACGGTACTGTATCGTGTTGTATTGTATTGTGTTGCACAGTGTGCGGAAACTATTAAGCCATTCACTCCATTCTATTCTTTGCATTTCATTGTATGATACGGTATATCATGTTTCATACTGCAAATTGCTCAGGCTTTAAAGAAGAAAATTGAAATAAGCAAAATTTGCATAAGCGCAAAGAAATGGTTCCTCGGATAAAGATCCTTTCATTCGTTTTTCATGAGATTGAATTTAATTGTAAATGTAGTAAGAATTAAATATTCATATTTATAGACGGAAGTGCTGTCTAAAAAAAGATTCGGATTGTTGACAGTTCATCCTTATTGCATCTTCGAGTCAAATAATAGCGATGATGAGCTAATTTCTCCACCGGCTGAGATTTGCACTTATGTGATGAGCCTCAGTGAGGGAATTATCGACAATCATCGTATTTTAATACGCCATGACTATCCCATTAATCATCAGTTTTATCAATTTTCTCGAATTTCAGGTACAGTTTTATAATGACTTTAATGTATTTCTATAAAGATTTACTGAAAATAGTTGAAAACAATATTAAAATTTTAAATAAATAACCCAAAAGAGTGCTGCTTCAAATCTCCCAGTGGAAATTTATTGAATCATTCCTGCATACTTAAGAACTGAAATGATGAAAAGGTGCGGCTGAAGCCTTCCGTTGTGTGTTTTTTAGAAAATGGCTTTTCTGAATTATCACAAATGCCGGACCATTTAAATGTCCATCATGCATGTCTTCGCATAGCAAACGAAATGAGGGGATGCTGGGCGAATCTGATCTTGGTACCGGTGTCACAATACCAAAGTTTGGCCGCAAGTCTAGCCTGGATTAAGCAAAAACGTGACATTGCCTTGAAAAGTAATTTTAAAAAAATTGGACAAGTTTTAAGTAGTCGTCGCGGTGAAAAAAGTAAAATTTGAAATTTATTTTTGAAATTTCTGAATCAAAACTAACAAAAGTAGTAAACGAATAAAGAAGGAGTAGCCGGATTTTCTTTACGGAGCAATTTTCTTTTACTCGATAACAAAGTTATAATTATATTCGCTTTGAAACCTCAGGAGATACAGCGTCAATTCGTACAGAGCGCCTAATATGTATGGAAGATATGATTGCCGTCATTGGACGTATTTTCGAGACAGATGTTGACGATAGCTCACGTTGGGAACAAAATATTTCATCCAATTTTCACTGTGCATGCGATTTGCACGCTACCGCACCTACCAAATGTCCAATGGTTGTTGGAAAGTCCGCATGGTACATAATGATCAATTTATTTGACCATCACTAGAGATGGACATCGCCATGGATGCTCAAATCATTTTTGCAGATCACATATATCTCTTTACTTGAATGGAGTTATCAAATTATGTCTTCCAGTCTTATTACGAGCAATAATTTCAGCCAACATTTCCTTGACATACTTCGGAATTTGGCGAACTGCAATTACCGAGCACGTGAGGAATGTATTTTTGAAATTGGTGATGAGAAATGTTATTTGAATTCAATTGCACGTCCAATGCGCTATAACCGCATCAACCCATTTCAAGTAGTGTCGTATCGTGATCCAAAAGATAACCACACCAACAACGATGAACCATTTAGTCTAATTCGACTACGCACACGTTCGTTTACGTGATTTTGCAATGTTTGAACGGTTCCTTTTGGCAAAGATATCCTTATGATCCATAATTAAAGCCAGTTAAAGCGCATCGATGCTTTTCAGCGGATAAGATGCAATACGTAACGAAGTGGTTAAACTCGTTAGATGTCAATGCTCCAATGTTGGAGAATGATAACATCGAACAAGGTGATTTCCAGACGAATTACTCAGGTATTTCTATTTTCTTATTTGCTCACATGTGAGAAATCAAATATTTCATCGCTGCAAATAGTTCATCATTTCAGCATTCACGGAAACTTTTCACAAAGAACTTTTCAATGGTATGCATCCGTTACGACTCTATTGAGAAAGCGATCAACAGCGTTTATTCGTAGGATCAAGGACATCAACCTGTGATATTTACATTTGTATGTTCCCTCATCCTCCGATCATCTTTATTCATCGCTTCCTTCTCTTCTTCCCTTTATTTCCACCAGAAATGTGATTTGCTTGAAATTCAATAAAAGGTGAATACACGAAGCTATCACTCGAATCTACCGTTTTGTTAACATTGAAATAGCCATTCACGGATTATTGTATAATCAGTAATCAATCATTACTGAAACAGGAGTTCATTAATAGGATGATAGTTCAGTTATTATTACGAGACATTCACACGTCAATATGCGTCAGACCACCCACGAAGCTTTGAGAAGGATGAAGAGGATGAAACGATGAGAGGGTTATGGTTTTAAATAGGCCATAATGATAGGTATATAAATTGAAGCTTCGTGACAACAGACAACTTATAGGAAGATCACTTTTCTCAATTTTTCTTCTCTTCATCATTCAAATTTCAATCTTAAACTTTACTAAAATTTCAGAATTTCTCGGCTTATCTCACCGAGAAGGTATATTGTAACTGAATTAAGGATTTTCTGTTAGAATCGCAATGTTCACAACCACGTTAGACTGCTTTCGTCGGGGTATATACTCGTTTGGTAAACTTGCTCTTCCTAGAGAGATGTGTCGGAGCTAAGACTTCGTTTATGCAAATTTCACAAACTATTATTTGGTCCAATCTGTTGAAGAAGCTGTAATTCTTCAAGAAAGAACAATCATTTTCCAGGTATCTTCAGATACAATTTTCTAAATTTCTATTTTACAGTTGCTTAAACCAGAATATTAAAATAGGGCTATTTTCCGTTGTACAATCGCTGTTTCATTTTGCTTAAAGATTTATTTCAGTTGGGTGCGGTATTCTGGTGTGGTTCATTTCCAGTGTTGCTAGTGGATTTCGGTAGGAGTTTGTATTTTATTTAGGATTGTTGACCTTAGAAGAAATGTCGTGCCTTCCTTTTTTGCTCTCTCAACAAATTTTTACTTTTTCATTTCACTGTAATCCCATTGTTTTATTTGGAATTTACTCGTTCATTGGTACAACTATGCTACACTTTCTCCTTATCTTCACCTCGTTTCATCATCATCATTCGATGAATCCTTTTATACTGACCAATGCACTAGTATCTTTTGAAGAATTCAATTTACGCCGCATTTGAAATTGCTTATACGATTAATTTAAATTACCTGTGATAGCATGTTAGAAATTATGATCTCGGAAATTAATTGAATTTTGGACGATCTCTCAGTTATTTCCTCCGGAAATCTTATCCTAAAACAGCTCATCGTCCTGTGGTGACGTCATAATCCTTGATTTGCATAATTCTTATCGCAATCATATTACTACCTTTCAGAAGAATTTGTTTACGGTTTCCTCCCAAACTCGAGCACTCGTGGCAATATCCCGAAAATTTGCTATCCAGCTAAGGGATACGATTATCAGTTCACGGTATTTTATTTACTCATCCTGCTAATTAGTAATTCGTAGTTTCACTGTGAGATACCACACACTCATAGTGCACTATGCGCATGCAAGGTGCATGCAACAATAAACGATGTAAATTAATGACTAATTTGAATACGATATCAATAATTTAATTTTTTTGTCACCCTCTCTTCCAACATTAATATCTTGGCTGTTGATCTTTAATTTAGGGAAATCGAATGAATATCTTAAGACTGATATTAAAGTTGTAGGCAAACAGCGGAATACTGATAAGGATGATGGCATTAGAGGGAGATGTACGAAGAAGGATGATAATGATGAATAATCGCATGCATCGATCACCAATATTAAGCAGTCCACCTTTTCAACGACCAACTTATCCAGTAAGGCTCATTTCCCCTCTTCTAGGCTCATTAGCGATTTTATCAATAGTTTGATGAGATATGAGATAGGTCGAGGCGTTGGTAAAGCTTTTTCTATTTCAACCTGTACCTTTTTCTGATATCGAACTTTCTCTTCTTTATACACTGGTAAGGAGAACAACACTTGATTAGTTTTTAAAACTGTTACAATCAACTTCAATAAATGATTTTCTCGATCCCTCTGAAAGAATTAAAAGACGTTAGTGCATATTGCTTTTTGAGGTGTCACCAATCATGCTAAGTCCACGTGTATCATCGGATGCGCGTTCACCAAAATCACTTTCGGATGGAAGTATAACCAATTCATCCAGTTCCTGTGCCAGCTCTCTGCAGCACCATTTTTACGGGTATTTCAAATTTTGTAAAATACCGATCGTTTTGAACAGAAGTTAAGAAATTGTTTAGAAACTCGCTGCTTCATGATGCACTTGCTAGTGGTCTTCGTGGCACATCTCATCATTTCATAGTGATGTGAAGCGCAATAAAATAGTTCAAATTTGTATTTTAATCTACAATTTGGTTAACGAAACACGTCACAATCCAATTAGTGCAGGCTTCAAATGCGAACTATTTCATCCCTTCATAAAAGAAAACGAATCTGTTTTATATCCTAATGGTATTTCAATCTCATTCAGTGGTCCGGTGCTAAAATTTGGCGATAAAAACGAAAATGGTAGCGGGAATGATTGCACAGTCCTTTTGCCGCGTAATCAGCTTTACCAAGCGTTTTCTTCATCATCTCCTATATCATTAAATAGTAACAGTGGTAATTTATTTGAAAATATTTGTATGGCCAACTTTTGAAGATGATAATATATGTCATCGGTCTTCAATGAGTTGTTCTCCATTGTCACTGAAACCTTAAGGCAGACCAAACAATTTGCTTTTATTTTTTTATCCAAAATTTCTACTTCAAAGAAATAAATGCACCATGTTGTTGCATTTTGACGAAAGGGCTAAATTTTACTTCTTAAATACGATTCGACGTTTAAATGAACTGATGACAACTTTTTTGAAGAAACTGGAAAAAAGAGATTTGGGATCAATGATTCATTGGTTTATTACAGCAAAAACAGAAACGGGTGATCGTCGAAATTCATCGCGGAATCCTGGTGTTCCATCTACTCCAGAGGCGTATTTCATTATGGATGAATCACTTGAAATTTTCGCTCGCAAAGTATTCGTCGGTGGACTTCCAATTGATGTTACCGAGGGTGAAGAAGAATTTTTTTTGAATTGGGAATTTCAAAATAAAATTAAAAAATTTGTATCTTACTATTAACCAGTGTCGCTATATTATTATATAGTGGAACAAAAGACATAACTGGAATATGCAATCACTAGGCTAGAGATGAATAACTTTTGCTGACAGTTATTCTGGAAAATATTAACGAACAACGGCATAGTTCAGGCAAGAATTATTTCTGCTTCCAATATCGCATTACTATTGCAAACGAATGGATCTTTTCCAGATGAAATAACATCAACATTTTCACAGTTTGGTCCAGTGCTTGTTGATTGGCCACGTCGTCCTGATACCGGTATTAAAGAACGATCCACAAGTTTGTTGATTTGATTGTTCTTTATTTCCTGGAAGTTTTTGAATATGCTACTTTTAATTACCACGATATAGATCTCATTCACCTAAATGAACCTATAAAGGTTTAACTCTTTTTTTACCACATTTCTTCTATTTAGAGCAACCTTCACAATTAGTAAGAAATAAAATATCTATTCTTTTATTCTGAAATACAATTAATGGCTCAAAAAGCAATGAATAATGATACATCCTTATTATACGTCATTTTCAGCACGTTACATGACTGGTTACGTCTTCCTGGTATTTGAAGATGAACGCTCAGTGCAACTATTGGTGAGCAGATGTCACAAAGAGGATGACAAATACTACTTGTTTGTTTCCAGTCCAACAATGCGTGACAAACCGGTGAAATTTTTTCCGCTAATATCATTAATTATACGGATGTATCTGTAATTCAGTTTTACTATATATACCCCTGATATCCAGAATTTCACATATTTTTCCTCTGATAAGAATGACGCTCGCAATTCTAAGGTACAAGTGCGACCATGGCGTCTAGATGATATGGAATTCATGCTTCGAGAGGATATGCCGCTGAATCCACGACGAACTATTTTCATAGGTGGCGTGCCTCGACCGACGAAAGCTCGTACGTTCTAATATTACAAAAAGCGAAATGTCCATAAGTGTTCAAGATTATTTATTCTATCTAAAAAATTTTTATTTCAGGCGAATTGGCACGTGTTTTAGATCATCTTTATGGATCGGTTTGTTATGTTGGAATTGATATTGATCCAGAACTGAAATATCCGAAAGGAGCAGCACGAGTTACATTCACCACTGAACAGTCTTTTATTGCAGCGATAAGCGGACGCTTCGTGCATATTCCTCATGCTGATATGAGTAAACGGGTAATTTTTATTTCATCAAATTATAATTTTTCAACTACCGGAATACCTTTTATCTTTCTGGCATACTTTTAGTTTTTGCAATCTTCTAATTCATTAACTGATTTCAAATATAAGTAGCTGATACAGTATCAAAAATGATGCTTCAAAGCTTGATGTCAGGATATAATCTGTCGTTCATCTTTACATGAGGCGGAAAATTACGAAACAAGATGATTCAGCAATCAAACCTTCATTCATAATATTCCTTGCTTCCCACTTCAAATTCTTTTTTTTTTTTAAATTATCCCATAACATGGCCAATTCCACGGCAAAAAATATAAGAAGGAAGGCACTGCATGTGCCAGCTATTTTTACGAAAAGCTGAGAGATAGTTGTTGTAGGTCGAAATAAAACCTTACGTAATCGACGAGCAGATGTGCGATGAGTGTGAGGGTGTACAGTGCGCTGGTCGTTACGCTCCATATTTTTGTGGTGACGTGACCTGCCTTCAATATTACTGCGAGTCGTGCTGGGACTGTTATCACTACGGTGAATATTCTGATGAGAAGAAAGCTTCCCATAAGCCATTGGTTCGTGTTGGTGATCAAACTAAGGTGAGCCATTCACTATCCTTAAATAAATGGCAACAGCTGGAATAGAACGAGGACGAGGTTTAGTTTAATTCATTTCATTGAAATTTAACAGACCAATTAATGGTGCATCTGAAAGAGTAGGTGGTAGAGTAGTGGTTACCGGAGGGAATGAATAATGCCAAATTTGGAGATTTTTTCCTTGTTCAACTAGTTAGGCCATTAATATAAGTTGAAATCGTCAGTCGTCATGCGTATTTTGTAAGAATATAAAGATATTTGTGATATTTGCATATCGCTTAACTCTTGTTACTTGCAGTAGTACCCTGACAATAGCTCGAAACCCTTGCTAAATAGACTACTAAATTTGATGTAAGTTTCAGCTCTTGGCCCATCCACCACATCATAACCACTTACCAAATAATAAAATGATATCAGCCGCAGCTGCAGCTGTGGATTGTTGTCGTCATATTGATACGACTACATGCTTTACCGTACGATGTTCACAGCATTATTAATTGCTGAGTTTCTGTAAAACCAAAAGACATTCCCATTGTCTGTATTGAATTTTGAGATTTTCAAGTAGCAATAGATTTAATTAGCCAAATTATTGCAAAACTTGTAAAATATTATTTCATTTTGTTTTTCTTCGAACTTGATTGTATTTAACTATTCATGAAATTTTCAATTGTATCATATAAAAATTCCTAAGCGTTTGATAATAATAATAATGTTTAGCTGATATCAGTAATAGTAATAATAATAGTAATTCTAGTCCTACAATATGTACTGCTAATTTGTTTTTTGTGAATCCATTTATTCGATATGTGTCTCATTTTGTTTACTGTATTTCGGAAGATCTTTTCATGAAATCTTTTGTAAGCTTGCTTTTATTTTGTAAGCTTGCAAAGGTTTTCCGTTGTCTTGCTTGCTGTCATTTTGCATCAATAATTGTCATATTACTCAAAAATTTTAGATTAAGATTAGAACTTGGGGATATTTTTGGTACTTTTGGCGATATTCATAACAGTCACAGGATCATTTGATTAACTTTCTGAAAATGATTTGTATCTGTTAGTTTGCAATTGCTGTACGCCTAAATTGCCTGGCGGTGCTGGATTAGAGGGGAATAAAAATATTGATTGTAGCATTTTATCCGGTTTCTAATATCAAAATAAAAAAAAGTGGAAGGAATAAGTATGAACTAGTTTAATAATGTAAAGAAGGGATTGGTACCTTTGCGCAGGTTTATATTATATTGGATAAGAATCAATAGTCATTAAGAAAATAATTTTCTAGTCAGAATCTTGTAGAGAATTAATCCGTTGTTACCGTCTTAACATACAGGATTTGTTGGTATTATTAAAGGACGTACCAGTGTTACCAGCACTAATTTAAATTACTAGCTTTCTTTTTTTGATTACAAATTTTGTTTTATTCGCAAAATTTCTATCACATTGGAATCAACGGGCACATTTGCTTTGAATACGATAGCATTGCTTTGTTTGTCACTTTTCGATGTTTTCATAAGCACAATAATTTTGTTTGAAGCTACGCACTTAACTGATTTCTCACTACGTCTTTAACATATGCTAATTGTTTAAATTCGTTAGCTTCATTCAAACGTTTTATTCCGGCTTTCCCCTCTCTTTGTTATTTCTTTTCCGGATTCCTATTTTGCCTTCTCGCTTCTTTTCATCTGTTACTAATTTTTACTCGTTGGATTTTTTCAATGTTATATATGGTTGTAATTATTTTTCTCTATGTTTTTTTCTTTGCTGCTTGCAATTTTTGTGAATTTCTCTTTTTCTGTTTGTTGCTGTCTGATACTACGGAGTACCAAAACGTATGTACGTATTTGGTGAATCACAGATGTCTGAAATTATCTACGTAAGGACGGGGATTTTTTTTCGCTGTTGCTGCTATCAACAAAGGAATGATGAAAACGAGATGGATTCCTGCTCCCGGGGAATTGCTATCTATTACTGTTGTATTCACAATTATTTCGTTTTATTTCTTTCGTTTCCTGTTTGTGTTTTGAGTTCAATAAAATCAAAAAGAATCTGCATTGTATGAATATCAGAATAAGCATAATCTGCCATGTCAAAGAATGGCTGGCTCTCTTCTCATGCAACATTTGCAGCTTGGAATGTCCTGGATATCAGGTTTATAATGTTAATACATCGTAGACTTAAATTGCTGGTTTTCTTAATGTCAACTGGAAATGAGAACCGGCATGTGATAAAAAATTTGATTGTTTGACATAGCACCGTGGTGTTCACATTGCGAATCAGAAGGTTTTTCGTGAATGCGATGACGAAATACCGACTAAAGTCCATATTATTCATGCAAATACTATTTTATTCATTCTGAACCAATGATTAAATAATATTGGAGAGAAGAACTTTACTTGAAATGTTGAAATTGATTCATAGCGGGTTGATTCTTGGACTTCCTAAATACCCTATTAGAAGAACAAAGTAGTCAAGGAGCTTAAATAAATTCTAAAAGTACCAAAATATTAAATTTGCCAAAGAACTAGAGAAGTATGGAACTATTCTCAATTCTTCCATCAATAGGAGGAGGCATTCTCTGAATTAGACAATTCCTGCGGATCATTGAATTCTTTGCTTCGTTATTCAGTTTGCTCGTGTTTTCAATCACTCATATTCATTCACTTGATCGGATCAGCAAGATCGTTGATCAACCTTTTCTCTTTTTTGAGTACAAATCGAGTTATGGAATTGTACTGTAATTAACGAAGTTTACACAGCCAGAAATTACCGTACTAATTGACCAGCTAAGGAGAAAGCAAAAAAGAGCAGATTTCCTATTTAATTGCAGTTCCAACGTAATTCGATCGCAGCATTATTTTTAACTCTGATTCTAACGCTTTCGATTAGAACATTTCAACTTGGGAAAAAGGTGGATTTTCTTTCAGCCTTTCAAAATGGTATGCAAATGTCACAGACTCTAAATTCTCGTACTTACTGATATAAAAACAAGATGTACGAGTCACGCCACTAAAATTTTTTATCATTTATATCAATATTCATGGATAAATTATGCAAATTTCGGTTTAAATTTACACTTAAATTCAGAATCACATCAATCATGTTTGTCTTCCCAACTTAATGTTAAACGATAGCCTGCTGAACTTTTTGCCTTAAAATTGGAAATATTTTGTTCCCACGACATTCTCTATTAAGCATTTTAACTTTAATGTCAACTGCCATATGATGGTAAATTTTAAATCAGTATTGCAATTCGCATGCTTATTATGAACTGTCTTCTTGCATCCATCGTAGGATCTACACAAAAATTCTGGCTAATTTTGGATTTCCTCAGAAGATTTACGTCCAATTGAAGGGAAGTCTAAGAAGAGGGACAAGAACTTTCCTGAGATCAGAATAACTAAATTAAAATAAAGTAGCATGTCGTGATGCGGTAAAACTTAAGCGCACGTCCTTTAGATGCAATAACTTCGAAGCAGACATTTTTTGTCCATAATGCATTGTTGAACTGTGACGACTCGATTCTTGTGTCACGTCTTCCTGTAATTTTCTCTCTAATTTTAATTCTTTAGTTCTTCTGGTTTAAATAAGTTAGAATTTATGCTTAAGTGGTAACTATAGTCTCCTTTACTTTCGATCTTTAATGTTTAATTAAAATCGCACAATTCCTTCATCAGCGGCAAGATGTTTGATAATGGAGTACTGGGATGCGGGCATTCGTCGAACCAGAAGTAATCGCTGGATACATTTGAGAAGGACGACGAACAGGAATAAAATGGCACAAACGATGACTGTGGCAAAAAATACAGAAAAGCTGGCCAGTCCAACACGAACTATTCGAATCCACTTTTCCGGTAGAGATTTCTGAAGCAAGTTTATATTACGACGAAATATTTGTCAGATGAGATCTCTGTAACGTTATATGCAGTAGAAAGTAGCAACCATTGTTGTAGATGTGCAGTTTGGATATGGAACTATAGAACTGTTCCAGCTCTGAAATAAAATTCTGGCTCATATTGATGGAGTTCACCTGAGAAATAAGGTTATCTTTTCAAATAAAATGCATTTTAAATGGATTCGACACGAAATTAGTTTAAAATGATCGAATATTTGGATTCAAAAATTAAATCATTAGCTGCAAGAATAGAGAAATATATTTCATAGAGCTAATCTTAATTCTTTCCCATTCTATTTTTGTAATTAATGAGATGCTTTTTATGTCAGCACTCTTTATATGCAACCAATTGTTAGACTGCCACTGTTAATGAATCGCGGTTAAGATATATCGGAGAACAATGAACTTACATAGTATTCCGTCGTATCATTCAGTGCGGCTGAAACTATATTTTAATGATAGGAAAATTAGTTCAAAGTTTCATAACTGTTATATTGCAATGGATGAGGGATGACATTTTCTTCTTGGAATGAAAGATGCTATCAGCAGAGATTAAGAAGAAATTGGGAAGTTGGACAAGTATCAGTGTTTTATAAAAAGGGATTGTTATAGTGATCATGGAGAAAATTTGCCATAACTCGTAAAGCTTAAGACACACTTTGAAATGTGTTGCAGTAAAAAGTAAACGTAAACCTATTGGTTCAGTCAAATTCATACATGCTATTGTCATATTATATATTTCACCCATTGTATTGTTACTCAAGCAGGCGATATCCGTTGGCACTGTAACATACTGTTGTGCTTAAAATTATTGTATGGTTCTAGTGGTGAAGTAGACAGTAGGTGAGACATAACGTTGAAAGTCTTAAATTTGAAAATGGTAGTAGTCGAAAAAGGAAACAAGAAATAACTGCGATGCAGAAGCTTTATTAATTAAATGCATAATGACATCTGATATTTAATCCTTGGAATGATGCCATTACTTAAGGAGGATATGGTTACATAAGGATAATATGTAGGGCTATAAGGCCTGCTTTATGTTTATGTGATACATTAGTAAGTTAGATTTGATAACACATACTTGAGTCATGTTAAAGATTTTTCTTTTTGTTGAGTGCCTAAGTTTCTGCTACTTTAAAGACTGTTGTATTCTGCTATTTTCTCACATTTATGATTCAAACAGAAGACTGACCGAACGGCTCTCTAAAAATATAAAAAAATTGTGTCATGCCACTGTTCGTATCATCGGATATAGTGTGTATTTCTTTCGAATTCGCCTTTTGTATTTCCCGGATGCACTTTTCCATTTGATCGTCGTCACTGATATCCCATGCTAATGGCATGTTGCTATTATAACTGATAAGTGTGCAAAAAGTCATCGATTCGTTCTGAACAGGAAAACCGTTAAAAGTACGTACTGATATAGTAAATCGAAATTTTCGTGTATGTAATCCAGTGTAATTTATGGTTTTCTACTTTAACGTATGCAAGATTAGAAATAAGTGCGTTGAAATCCCGGAATTACTGCTGTGTAAGGAAAATCACACATGGAAAATGGCACCGTAGAAGATCAATAATATCGGTTTACTAACATTGCCATTATTACTCGTATCAGCAATCGGTATTGAATTCCCGCGCATGACGAATTGCAAGAGCATACAGAAAGAAGCAACCGTCCAGCGCATAAGAACTATGATAAAATGTTAGGAACGAAAGTGCTGGAAATTTGCATCCATCTCAAGTTAGCGACTGTTGGCCTGATGTTCCAATAATGAGGGAGTAATCTAAGCTAAACTCGCCAGCTATTCCTTGTTTGCCTATATATTACAACATTTTCCATGCAAAAATTTTACAACACATGAAAACAATAACACTTCGTTGAACTCTTGTGACAAATTGCTTAAAGTAAAGAATATATAGGCTGATTTAATCTTTAACCCACAATAATATATTATGTTTCGATACTACCGAGAATGGCAATGGAAAGATTAAGCACAATGAAAGAATGAACACATTAAAATCAATCTTATAGTCGACCATTCTGATGCCGAATTTCCATCTTATGCTATAATAAAACGGCCTCTTCATGCTTCACTTCATAAATATGAAGTTTCATGCTTGACATATGATATGAGAAGGTTTGACAATCAAAATTAAATTATGTTTATTATTGACAGAGGATGCATTAAATCACATATTATGAATGCTAAATAACGCTTAAAGAGCACGCATGCTTCTGAATATAAATTTATAATGTGTGTGTTTTTTGCATATCATTACAAGTAACACTTGTTTGGTTAATACAATTATTAATTTGATAATCATAAGCATCTAAGAAAGATCAAAACGTGACATATTGATTGGTATACGTCATTCAGCTAAAACATTATTCGTAGCATTTTGTAGTATTGCAAGTGATGTAGACAAAAATGGGATCAAATTTCAAATAAGTTTTGTGAGATTTTTTTTGTGCCCATGGGAGGGATTCATCGAAAATATTTTTTCATGAAGACATCGTAGTGAGGATGACACATCTTTGAGAAATTTGTCTTCACTCATTTCATATTTTACGCAACAGTACATTTTGGACGAACAAACGCTTCGATAATGTCGTGATTCTCGATTCGAGTAAGATAAAGCGCTGAACGTCGCAAACTCATCGTTGGTAATTCGATCCAGTTGTTAGAACGAAAATCATATGCTTCTGTTTCACCTATAGTGCCAACCATACCTCCATAACCTCCAGCAACCACTACTTGATTGTTCAATACTTCTATACCGAAATTTGAGCTGAAGTAAAATAATATTTTAATCTTTTTGTTTCATAATGGTTCCGAACGCTTTGGATCCTATGTGATAACAGGATAAATTCCATGATTTCATTTTCTGAACTCGAAATCAGTCTCGAATCAAGTCTATGAATTAAATTCAAAACCGTGGTCGATTCATCGACCGCAAGCGGTGCCATTTTCCTTCCCTCGTATCAATAAATTCGCATGTTTGTAAACGACTGGTACCATCGAAACCTCCACATATAAATACGACACCCTCTAGGGTAGCTGCACCAACACCAGAGCGCTGAAAACATCACTCATATCGGTCATTTAAAGTTTTTATACATTGAATGATTTGCGTAGAATTCGGTAAGTTTGCAGAGTACAAGAACTCCGAACGCAGATCCATTTGGAAGGATAACTAACTCGACTTGTCATGTTGTTGCTCATAATAAACCATCGATCACGTTGTGGTTCGTAGTATTCAACACTAGAATGACAATTCATTCCATCGAAACCACCGATGGCATATGCCACATTTTTCATTATCACGCAGTGGCCATCACTTCTATAGCCATACTTATTACTTACTTTATAAAGTGTGAAGAATTTATGATAGGAAGTAAACTTTCCAGGTTTTATAAGATCGAAATAAGGAAGTTAAAAACTCAGAACTTACTTTAAGGTCCAGTGTCATCTTCTTCGATACAAGCAATTCACGTTACGTTTCAGTTAAATTGCTAATATGAGATTAATTTTCAAACTTTTTCAATTCAAAGTAACCTTCTAACGCTCATTTCGGCAATTCGATGCCACTGATTCTTCGGTATATGTAAAATCTCAGCAGATCTCAAGCGATCGTGGTTGTTATAACCACCGATCGCTATAATTCGTTCCGGATCGAGCAAACCACATCCAACATAACACCGCTGATCATACATTGGTGCAACCTCTGTACATTCCTACAAATTAACTAGCTTTGATTTAGAAAGCTCAAGTTAGTTTTGAGTTTTTATTTATAAATGCTCAGCTTTTTCCAATTAAAATAAAAATTTGTTTGACCAAAATTTTGCTTAGAATGGATTGCAGATTATTTTCAATGAAATGCAAACCTATGAGATGAGCAGGGATTTGATTTGATTTATCTCGAATTGCGAGTTTAAGAAGATGAATTTACAAAACTTACTTGATTATTTAAACTAAATTTTCGCGTTGACCGATAATATTCAGCGCCATTGAAACCACCAATTGTAAATAAATGTTCACCAGTGTTGATTACAGCATGGTAAGCACGTGGTAATTCAAAAAGTTTTAGCTCCGAACGTATCCATCTTTGGGCACGGAAATCGAGCGCTTCTACCAGCATCGTTGGGCCTACGTTGGACCAACCACCTAGAAAAATGACTTTGCGGTATTTTTGAATTATCTTCGAAATTTTAGGGAATTTTCTAGATTTCTGAATTACAAAAAAAATAAGTCATTATACGTTATGAAGTTCTTACCACTTGCAAGTAAGACTGAATTTGGCAAGCGGGGCTCGTTCTCACTAAAGCCAACGGTATCATTTCGTCCACGGAGTTCTTCACGCAATCTCACTGCACCTCCACCATCGTAATCATTGACCTTAAATTTCAGCGTTCATTTCAGTTTGTGCTAATTTAATTAAAAATTTCGACTTCTGTCAGATTTATTACAAAAAGTTTCTCTGGTGAACCAACCGTAATCCATTTTCGAACCATTGTTGTTTCTTCATTTTTGTTGATATTTAAATTTCGGTCGTATAATAACTTCAGGATTTCTACTTCGGAAAGTCTGGAATTAAACTTTTTTCGTATAATTTGTTAAATGACTATGAAGCAAAGTTCGAAGTTTATTTGTTATAGCCATAAACAAAATCTCATATATCACAATCAATGATAATGATTGCTGATCCGCAAAGGTCATTGTACTTTGAAATGTAAAATTATCTAATTCAGCATTTTTAGAGATTTGACTAACTGGGTTTTAATCAGATTTAAAAAAAAACTACTCATAATTTACTTTTAATGGTAGATATTATAAACTAACAAGGCCTTTTTGTATCCAAACTATGAATAGAGCTGTTTTACCCATAGCGACAGGTAAAACATTCAATACGACAAAAAAAGGAAAGAAAATGAAAGTTATATAAAACAGATTTCCCAATGGTTTCCACAACTCATCGTGTTTTTTTTTTTTACTCAAATTAAAAAACGAAAAATTATTTTGTGAAACTGACGTAAGAAAAGTGTTGTTTGCTAATAATCGATCAAACTGGCGGACAATTATTTTCCATAATTTTTGGGCTAACGACACATGACGATTTTCTGAAAGGCATTGTTAATATCTTTTGTGGTGTGAAATACAGTAATTTCATTCCTTCTTGCCCTCTTCTATTGATTCTAATTTTGGCCAGGCTCACGCAGAATGAAATTCGAAAGTCCAACTTCCCCTTCATCCTTTTAATTTCTTCCATTGCCTTCAGAACTTTACGGCTAAATAATATCTGTCGCAAATCAAAAAATTATTTCAAAAATAGAGGAATTCATTAGTTTGAGATACCTGCTTTATGATAAGCGAGAATTAATGAATCAGCATTTACTTTGGAGACAATTACGTCCGATATAAGCGCCAGCAATGGATCAATCAACAAGTAGGACGCTATGTCTAATATCTATAAAAAACTAAAAATTAATGGTGCAAAGCTATATACTTAAGTTATGTGATGGAGTTATAATTAGGCGCAATTATTTAATTTAAGGAATTCGTGAATTCCTATGCGTTATTATTTCCCTAGCTAATTCAATAGTTCAGATATTCTGTACTAATATATGTTATCATTATCAAAAGATAGCAACAAACATTTTTACTGAGGTGAAAACTTCAAAGGTGGCTTGAAGCATGCATTTGACTATGTTTTCCTATATATGTACACCAATGATTCATTACCTTCAAGTTGGCATATATAATAAATGTGCCTCAAATGATAGGATAATCATACCTCAAATGCTTTTTGCAGACTCATCCACTGTAAATTCGGTACTTTCAATTTATTTTCACTCATAAGTTGGTTGAGGACCGCGCAGCAATGCAAGAATTCCTCACTCTGCAAGCGCTTACTTGATTGTCATTGATACTTACTTCAAGAGATCAATCAAGCGGACAAGTGCTATGAGCTAATATATGATGGATTCATGGAAAGTTCCATGAAATTTCTGCCAGCTCTCTTCTAATGATAAATAATGATAGATG
The DNA here is from genome assembly GCA_013365325.1 of Dipetalonema caudispina. Classification (NCBI taxonomy): domain Eukaryota; kingdom Metazoa; phylum Nematoda; class Chromadorea; order Rhabditida; family Onchocercidae; genus Dipetalonema; species Dipetalonema caudispina. The sequence continues at coordinate 4,484 of JABVXV010000306.1, read as the reverse complement.
ATGGGTCTTTTGCTATCGAAATTGCATAAACGGTGTTAAGTTTGACAAACCTTAGTCCTGTCAAAACTCAATAATTTAGATTTAGTTTCCGAGAAACCACCATAAAATGCAGCTCGAAAATATGATGAAATTTGAGCGAATTCTTTGCGGTCTATTATAATCTGCAACTAAGGATTGGGCTTGATTTATGGAAAGTCTAAAGGTTCGAATCGCTTTCAAAATGTAAATTAGTGAAAAGACAAAAGGTACGATTTTAATCTTTTTAAGTTTGGTCTGGTCGTAGCCATAATTAATTTTTTGGAAAATGTAGGGAAGCTTTTCGTACAAGTAGTTTATTATATTAGATTTGACTTTATATGAAATCAGAAATGAAATAAATCTTTTTAATTTGTATATATATGTATAGTGAAGCAATGAAAAATTGTGCAGGCTAAGAGTTGAAACGATATTTAAATCGCGAAGTTGTACCACAGTATTTCTGTTGAGAATGACGGTGGCACTGCTATGAGCTTGCCGTTGCGGTTTGTATAATTCTGCGGGCGCCTTTTTCCCATCAACTGTTGTTGCAGTGATACTGAAGTGTTGCTGAGCTGTGGATTTTGTGTCGGATCCGATGGTCGGTGAGGCGGTTGAAACTGATAACGCTGATGATATCACGGCGAGGGAACCGTAATCACTGGCACCTGTTGAGCGAGTTGATAGGGGTGTTGTTGATACAGTCTCACTTGTTGAAGATGATTCGGCTGCTAATGTAACCGCTGATGCTTCAAGAGTGCCACGGCAGTTTTTACTGATTTTGCTTCTCCGTGATACTTCCACTACAAATTGATCCAGAGAGCTGCTCTGCACTTCACTCATATACGCTCTTTCACATGAAACTATTTTGATTTAAGCACGAAATTAGCATTTTGGAGGAGTTTTACAAAGAGCATGCTATTGAACAGTATAAATTGCTGACTAATTTGAAAAGAAAACAGAAAAAGTCTAATTTCTTGTCTCTTTTTCTCTTTCTCCCTCTCTTTTCCATTTAAACTCATTGTTCGATTTAGCAAATTTAATTGCTTTACGTTTTAAGAAAACTGTTCAAATTGTTATGCTTGAGATTCCCATCCAAAATTTCTTGAAAACTTTAAGTAGATATAGGTTAATATTGAGATGATCTTTATTTCAGTAAAAAGATAATATTCAAAATTGCTTTTTACATATTATGTACGTAATAGTGGTAATAACTTAGATCTAAGGGCTGTTTTTCTTAGTTTCACATAGAAATTAGATGTAACGATTTGGAAATTGACCGTTGAAAACTAATTTAGAATTGGTGCTCAGGCTTGAAATTCTCGGTTCCTTCGTTTTACATCAGTTTATTTTGCTTAAATAAATAGATTCGTATTAACGATTCAAATATGCGGTTAACAAATAGATCAGTCGTACATTGAGCACTTAATACAATCTTTTTTCAACGCCTTCTTTGATCACTTGTTGCGTTACCCAGAACAATGTATGCATAAAAAATGATGACGAAAAGCTGAACGTCAAACGAGTCGTGTTGTGCTAGAATTAACGCGGTTTTGGCCCGACCGTCCGCGGGCGGTGTAAGGATGTGTAAATGGTCTTCAATGCTTTCTCGAACCTATTTATGCCTTTCTTCCAAAAACTTTTATGTGGAAAATTTCCTTAATTCCTTCCTGAACAGCGATCAAGTTTTTCGTTACAGATAGATTTACAAATCTCTTCTGTTAGAAAACATTGCAAGAAATCAGGAATGAAACTCGCCAGATCCATTATTGACTTTTTATGAGTTAGAATAAATTTGAAGCGTATTCTTCTCTTCTACTTAAGTTTTTAGACGAATAACTGAAGATAATTAAATGAATTCTGTTATAAGGTAAGAAATGTTTGCGTCACTCTCTACCACTCTTGCTCTCTCTTTTGCAGTTGCAGGCCAAAATATAAAGGTTGCATCGATACTGCAAACTGACTAGAAGTCTCAGGATTGGAGCCTCAATTTCAAGTCATCTATACTTCTAATTTTTGCTATAGATTAGAATGCAAAATGCAAATTCTTTGTGTAACATAAACTATATATAGGAGATGAAAACTTATTTCACTTTATTATTTGTTTACTGATCCGATAAGGCGGTGTAACTCTTTTCTGATCTTAAAAAACTATCAAGGCCGAGTTCGAATTTTTCAATCGAAAGAATTTTGAATGATAAATTTATGTTTGCATGAAATTTAATAGAAGTGGTAAGTGTATGAATAAGTTTCCTACTGAAGTCTCTTACTTTCATTCATATACCGATGTGGTCATTATAACATTAAGTTGAAATATTCACACTTTTATTTGCTTACAAGATGTTTTTTCATCAGCCTTACTTGCTCCTTAACTCTGTAATTATCATTTTTTCAATATCCATTTTACAGAACCTTAAATCATAAAATGACCGATTCTGCTAATTCAGATAAAGCAAAGGGAGAAGGAACTGAATGTGCAGTTGTGGACGAAGTTCGTTTCATTTTTTATCAGCTGATTGGAATTACTGACAGACTTTTTAATCTTTTTGCTAAACTTTTGTAAAATTTAATGCAAGTAGTTGATTTCAAATGTTTATTTACTCACGAAAAACTCATTCATATATTTATGTTGATTTTAATATGGAAGACATGCATGCAGATTCGTTCACAAAACGCTAGCCAAGATTTGATAAAGGATGTATCGTTACCTCTATTGGAGCCTGCCAAATGCAGTACGTTTCCTAACTCTCTTATTACCGTTCTGATATGGTAGGTTATTGCAGCATACCAAATATCGTTTAGTGGAATCTCAGCTTCCAGTTGTCGTATCGTATCATTTCATTATGTTCTATCCACTTGTTGTAATTCGGAGACTTCAACTTATCCGACTAACATGAGTTATTATTCTGGCCTAGATGAGGTTTATGAAATTGTATAATATGGTGTTACTGTCTAATCATTTCCATTAGATACTTTTAGATAATGAAGGTAAAACTGTCACATGGACTGATATCACAGTAAAAGTACCGCTTGCCAAGAAATCATTGCTACAATGTCTCAGAATCGTCCGACAATCAAGAAAGACAAAAACCATACTTAGCGAAGGTTAATATGCAATTTTTTAAAGCTAGAAATTTGAAATGTTCCTGAAAAAAATTGATGAGAATTATGCAGTTGAATAGAGAATTACGAACATGTTCAAAATGGCTAATTTTTCCCAGGTACTACTTTTTTAATTCTATAAAAAGACAGTTTTTTAGTTGTAATATGAACATACGAAGTATTTAAAATTTGTCTTCGTCAAATTAATTCATAGCTTTTTTTACAGTTTCCGGTTATGCAATGCCCGGCACCACGCTTGCAATTATGGGAAGCAGGTACTTGCTTTCTAAAATTCATAAGCTCTGAATAAATCAAACACAAAAACTTTAAAAGAGTTTGAGTAGATCGGGATCAGTGATAATGATGTACTGATAGTGGTAGTGATAATCCAGTGATAATGAATCATCATTAAGCATAATTACAGTGGAACGGGAAAAACTGTCCTTCTGAATGCACTTACAATGAATGTATCAAGCGATGTAGACGTGAAAGGTAACTAAAAATAATGAAAAATGAAGTAATCTTGCGTAGTTGAAACAGTTAAAAGTTTATTTGACAAAAAATTAATAGTTATCAGAACCGATAAAATCCTACTTTCACTGCTATTTACGTAAATAAGCTCACAACGTTCTGAAAACTGGTCGAGATAATCTGATTCTAAATCCAGAAAAAAGCTTTCAATTTTGGGACAAAAACTTTCAATACCAGCAGTTTCAGAAACATTCTTCTTACAATTATTAAAGATCTCGATTATACTTTTCAGCTATTTCCGGTTGTCTGCGCGCGCGTATCATGCGACTCATTAATAAACTGCTTTTCCACTGCCAAAATATTCTTTAAAAAAAGAAAAAAAAATAATTCATGAAAACTGGATTATAAACTTTGTACAGTTTAAAATTCAGGCAAAATATTGGTTAACGGCGAACAGCTATCATCGACGGATATGCATCGCATATCGCGGTATGTGCATCAGGATGATATATTCATTGGGACTTTAACTGTCCGGGAACAACTTACTTATTCGGTACTGCTTGTCTCCATACAGTTAAACAAAATGAATTTGCAGCAAATAGCAAGTGAGGTCATTTCTATTGGTTTAGCATTGCACAGTATCATAATTTACACTGTGTTACGATGATATGTGAAACTTAGAAATATAAAAATCGATTAATTTTCATGCCATGCACTGTCGTGAAAGTTTTGATTTGTGGTAGAAGGAATCTGTCTTTTGTTGTAGACAGTATAATCCTTTTGATTGGGTAACACGACAAAATATTTGAATATAGAATTTATTGAATAACACAGCAATTAATACCAGCAATGTTATAATAATTTTAATGGCTTAATAGGTTAAAGTCACTGAGCTG